>JAMQGT020006177.1:0-155430 GCA_024447675.2 Pterophyllum scalare | reverse complement strand
ATGTTTATGTTATGTAGCTCCCTTAACAGTAGTCTGCTACACTCTTTTCATGCACTTGTCCTCAGACAGGCAGGAGTCAATCTGGTACAACTCCAGGGTAGGCAATTCACCTTCAGATTTGAACATGCCTTGTTTGAAACTGCATTTAAGAGTTATCATCCTCTCTCCTGTTTGCTTCTAACATACAGCCTTCTGTTTCTGCCAGAAACCTCAGCCTTGGATGCATCAGTAAGTACAACTATTCAATAATCCATTGTGAAAAACTGGTACATAAAGCTGTGCTTGGTTCACCAAAAAGGTTTAGCTTTGATTCTCATTTTGACGAGGGGTTTAGAGACCACTGCTTGTTTTGAGACCTCTAATAGGCAGCCTTCTTATGCCAGTACTTCTGCTGATTGGAGTGTTGCAATTTTTATTTAACAAATTCTGCACCTCCTTGACGTTAATTGGACAAAGCTTGATAGACAAAGCTCAACTTTTTGATTGTGTTGTCACTTTATTCTGATTTTATGTCCTTTGTACTGATTTACTGCTGCAAAGTATTTTACAATACTTCCTCCTTCCAACTTTGTACTGCACAGCCGTATTTGGAAAATGTAAACAGCGACTTCATGTTGATTTATTGAACATCAAATCTACCTTCGTGTCATCTGGGCACATGCATCAACGGAAGGTAAAGCAGTATGTGGAAATGTGAGCATTTGTACAAAGCTTGAAATTTACTTAATTGATTACAATTTTACACAACAGCTAGATCAGCAAATATTCATGTTATGTGCCATAACTTTTTTTAAAAAAATGTTTCTAAAGCCTTAAATTTGGGAACATGTGAAACTGCACTGAATAAATAAAATGGATGTATAGCATGGCTGTATTGGAAGCGCTCTACAGCGCATTCATACTGCACTACATATTAAAAAGATTCAGCTCAAGCATTCAGTTTTCCCTTTTAAATATGAAAGCATAAAGATGAATTTGAGAGGAAATTATGATTAAAGTGATCATTTGACCTCAGATTTTCACCTGTTTTTGAAAGCTGCCCTCAGCTGACACTTTTTTTTTGCTAATCAAAGCACTGGTTCTGGTTTATGATCTCACATCTGTCATAGTGTGCAACATATTCACTAGACAAATGAGTTAGAAATCATCTCAGTGCAACACCTCATACAGTTGATTTGATAACAATGTCAGTTCTACTGAGTTCCAGTTGACCAAAGCTGTGTCACGGCTTTGATTTCCACATTAGTCGGCACATAGTTGACAGCTTTACAATGAGTGCGTACTTCTCTTTTTAACCTTCATATTCCTTGTCGTCATTTCAAAAGTTGAAATATCTCAGCCAGTGACCTGTTAGGAATTTATGGTGGCGCATAGATGCTGTTCAATGGGTTAATGAAATGGCAAAATAAATAATGAACGTTGTGACGGAGACTTTAATGTCAGCACACTGGCCTTGTCTTCCTGTTAAAAGCACCCCGTTAAAAACCACGTTGGTAGATGTGTGGTGTCTGCAACAGGACATTTACACTAAGCTACTTCTGAGGGAAACATAAAAGTTGAAGCTTAAGAGCTACCTTGCAAAGAGAGGATCAGGAGGTAGGGTTCGTAGCCTGTTAGAGGTCATATCCAGCCTTGCAAGCTTATACAGCTCTCCAAAGACTCCTTCCGCTATGTGATCTATCAGGTTATGGTCCAGGTTCAGTGTGTGCAGACTGGCCATGTTCTGAATGGATTCCCATGGTACCCTGTAGATATAAAATAGAACAATGGCTACTGTGAGATTTATTGAATTAGTAAACTTGAGCAGTGAGCTTGGTCATGTACTGTAAAGCTGGAGAACTGAGTAACAGCAGCTCTAAAGACAGATCCACCCCTTAAGACTCAGCAAGACATTAACTTTATTAAAGGATGTGAATGTACCACTATTGGATCACAGTTCACTTGCTGTTCTCTGGTAATTTTTATTACTCCTCAGAGAACCAACACGCAAAGATGAATTAATAGTGACAACAGTGACAGACAACAACAACAGATGCTTGTTTTCCTTCTGAATCCTTTGCTCTATCTGGGTTTACAGAGTCCCATCTGTGACCCGTTGCTGTAGTCATTTAGCATTCCATTAGTGCTGTCATTCCCTGTTTTGGACCAATTAGAGAGTCCAAATGATATGTCTAGAGCTAGCAAAATGGGGGAAAAATATGAAGCATTTATTTATGGCGTCAGTCACACCAGCCGTGATTTCACCTTTTCATTTGTATCCAGGAGGTTTACAACAGCAAGTTGATTCTTAAGCTCATTTGGTGCAAATGAATCTTTTTGCAGTTAACTAAATACGTAAATGTACTCAGTGATTTTAATCAGGTAATCAGAAAAGTTGGTAAACACTGATGGCTACAGCAGGTGGTCTCCATTTGTCTGTACAATAGTTTGATTAGACAGTAGGCCTGAAAAGGGAAAGAAGTGCAGGTACAATTAATTGCACTATGTTTATGGTTTAGATTATAGTTTGGAGGTTGGAGAAAGGCCAGAGAGCTCCTTTAGAGGAGACAAATGAAACGTCTTAATCAGAACTGACAGCCCAATGCTGCTGAATTTATCAGTACAGAGGGACACTATGAAGAGGAGAATAGAGGTCTCATAGAGAATATCATCATTGTTCTTACTTATCATTTAGACCAGAGAAATGGAAAATAATGGTGTAAGAATCTCCATTGCCCTAGATAGACATGAGAAGAATACTAAACCCTGCACTCAGCCATGTATAGCTGCCATAACAGTGTACACACTGACAGTAGAGAGTGCTCAGGTGTGTCTTTATCAAGTGAAAGAAAATTAAAACCTAATCAAAATTGATTTACTTTCTAAAAATCTTCTGTCGTATGTAAAATTGAGACATCAGTGGAATTTTCACATGCAGAGTTTTTGTTACAACTTTCCAGATTATAATATTGCATAGTACTGGCTGCCTCATATCAGTGGAAGCAGAATACTTGATCAATCGGGCCACTGGTAAGTAGATGGCTTGGATGTACAGTGCATTTGGGTGATATCCAACAAAGGCAAAAACTCACCTCCTGAGGTTATTGTAAGATAAGTCAAGGTCTTCCAGTGTGAGCAAGAAGTCATCAAAAGCCTGCACCGAGACTTTAGTCAGCTGGTTGTTGTTGATGATCAGGTGCTGCAGATTGACCAAACCTGCAAGATCTCTAGGTCCAAGAGTTGTCAAGCGATTACCTGGATGAAACAATAAATGGATAAAAACACTTAGTGTTCAAGGCTTGAATCAATTAAAATACTGCGTGTCAAACAACTCTTACTGCTCACCATCCAGATGCAGAGAGCGCAGACTCTCCAGGTCAGCAAAGGCCATTGGTCGGATAAGGTGGATGGTGTTCCTTGACAGTGTCAGATCAACCAATCCGGTCATGTTGACAAAGTCATTTCCGCCCACTTCTGTTATAAAGTTATCAGCCAGTCGCAGCTCAACTGTCCGCCGGTCAACATGCGGCGGGACAAACAGGAGGCCTTTGTCGGCACAGAGGGTGCTGAGTGACTCTGAAAGGTTTCGACACACGCAGTGGAAAGGACAGGCCGAGACCACACCCCACGTCTCTCCTGCACCAATTAAAGAAGGCAGCAGGCAGCATGTGACCAGAGTCAGCCAGTGAAAGACTGGGAAAGGGACAGAGTCTGGGAGGGTTCTCTTTGTAGTCCTGGGACAGGCGCAGTGGAGGAGATGGGATGAAGTTGACAAAGATGAAACAAAAAGAGGGGAGAGAAGAGAAACGGACAGAATGGATGGAGGGAAGGAGAGAGGGGAAGGTGGAGCCTTCTGCTCTGTGTTCAGGATGATGTGCGTGGGGCAGGTGTTTTTGTCTGCAGGGATTGAGGGGTGGGGGGACAGGCATGGTAGAACGCCTGGCTATTCACAGACCTGGAGAGTACAGAGAGAGAGGGAGGGAAAAGATTAGATGATTTTTAAAGTTGGTCGTACTTCTAAGATGAGATGTTTGAAGGCTGTTTTGTGTCTGCTTTTCTGTCTTCCACCTACTCTGACTAGACAGAAATGAAACAAGAGCTTGTTTTACACACATGCATACTTGTGTGCGTCAGAGCTCTTTAAACCAGTACCACTCTGTCACTAGTGCCTACGTGGTGCTTTGTAGCAGTCTATATTGAAAATGGTTGACTCCCCTGCTGTGCATGTCTTATTTTTTTTTAATATATATATATATCTTTTTTGGGCTTACATGTACACTCTGTCCTGTCTACCTCTTCACCATTATAGCTCATTGCCTAGCAACAACATCCCAAAAGACTGAACATGGCCAGTCCCCATAGTAACAGTTACCTAGAAACATGTGAGAGTGGATTACTGTTACATCATAGGACCCTTTCTTAAAACTGTGGGTCAGGGACTCAAACTGGGTCAGCAGCCTATCAGCCTGGATTCCACAGCAAGACTCTAATCAAGCACAGTGCAGGTGTTGGTAAGCTTGGTGGTATTAAACATACCAGGGTCCCACTGTAAACCTCAGACACAGTATGTATGCCAATACAGAGTCCTTCTAGAAACAAGACTTTCTACTTTGCTGTTATCTTGGTTAGGACTTCAGTTATGCCTCTTTTCCACTAGTACCTACTTGGCTCAACTTTACTGAGATTTTAGGATTTTCCATTAGCTGGTAGTACCTGGTACAAGATACTTTTTGTTTCAGTATCTAATCGGCCGGGTTTCAAGTGACCTGAGTTGAGCCGAAAGTGACGTCGACTTGAATGCTTGCCACTGGTTGGACAGGGAGAGATGTCACCAGATGAGTCATGAGTGACTCTTTCACAGGAATCAAACCCACTGTTTTTTGAGACCCCACAAAGAGGGAAATGGCTACACTCTAACCAACACAAATGTTTTTGTGCTTGGTGGCTAACAGCAGAATCCAGAGGAAGCTAAATGGAGCAACAGTGCGTGCGACATGATTGCAGCTTAAGTGTTTTCCAGTTTGGTTGTTTGGCTTTTTGGTGTAAGGGGCGGGTCAGCTGTTTGGTGTTAAAATCCTCTCTTCAGTTGCTGTTGTGGATTTAAATGCCATTTTTCTGCCTTTGTGCACATTTACTGGCAAGATAACGTGGCTGAGTGATAAGGTATAAAACTGAGTCACTGCCACTGATTGCCATGCCTAATAGTTGTTACAGCAACTGTAACCTAGTTATAGAAAGAGTGACAGGGATTGTTGATAACAGTCATAGGCACGGTGCGATGGTGAGTCACAGACAGGCACAAAAACATCCCTGAAGAAAAATGGGAAAATTTTTACGTGAAGCAATCGGAAACTTGTTGAGCAGAAAGTATAGTGTGGTGATTATACAGTGATATACAATATATGCAACCTAATACTTTGAGTAATGACCAGGCATACCTATACATCACGCTGACTTTACAGGTTGACACAAATTGCTGCTCAATATTTTCCATTAGACTCTAGCTTTGCTCTTTCTGCCTGAAACCAAAGGAGCTTTAGCCATCTAGCTCAGATAGTGAGGCAGTGTTAATGCAAAAAGCAGATTTTTGTATTGTCCTACCTGCTACGTGGTTTGTTTTGGTCTACTTCCAAAATGTCAGCTCTGTATTAGACTGGGCTATAAGTCTAATTTTTGAACCATAAGTTTGCATTGATTAGATGAGTAATCTAGTGCCTGAAATTGTTCAATTTAAATCTTGCAATTCCAAATGTTCTCAGTAAAAGCTGAGCGAAAGGAATGGAGGGGGAAATGAATGGTATAGATCACTCAAGAATTACTACTTTATTGAATGGTGCCATAGCTTCTTTAATATCAAGTATTTCCTCTTGGAACACGATGTTTGGGCAGAGCATTAAACCAATTGGGTATTGGTTATAGAGGCAATTGTTTGGTTTTGATTTGGCTGGGCAGAAAACCAAGCTTCTGCCCGTTCAGTGGAGCGTCAATAGGCTGCAGTGTTAGAAAACATTGCTTTTTGCTACTTATCTTTAAATACTTGAGTGCCTCTTGGTGGTTCTGTGAAACTGTAATGACTACCAGGAACTCGGTTTTCAAACCCAGCCTAAAAATAAAGCTCCAAGGTGCAGTGCAGCTTGGCAATTGTATCATGGGTTATTTCCCTATGTCTAGTGTCATCATTGCCAAAAAGAAGAGGGAAGGGGGAAAAAAAAGCTTGCAGGAGAAAGGGAGATGGGGGAGTGTGGGGAGACAAAGTCACGAAAGCCTGCAGTGACAGCCAGTCCCCGGGGCAGGGCGATGCTGGAAGTCGACTGCTCCTGAACTCCTGTGGAGCCATGCATACTAAAATGTGACAATGCTCTGGCAAAGCGTAATACTACCTAAAGATGTGTCTTCTTCGCCATGCTCCCTGAAAAGCCCTCATGTCAGGTAGTGTCTTTGTGCAAGCAGGGCTCAACCAGCTTACCCCATACTTGGCTACTGTCTACTTTGCCTTTGGCATGATGAATGTCAGTATGCTCATGCAGTCCCCGGTTGCATGTCGAGCATGTGTGTTTCCACACCTTCATTTGACCTTTTGTCCATCTTGCTCATTTTTTTTCCCCTCTACTCTTGTTGCCTAGCTCTTTGCACTATTGCTTTCTCAGTCATTTAATAACTCTCCTGGCCTTTCTCTCACTCTGTTTTTAATTTCCACCTTCTGTCTCCTCTTTCTCCTTGTGAAAACCTTCTTTTTGTGCCATGCCTTCCCACACTGCCAACTCCCACACCTCTTTCTTACTGTACCTCCCCTCTTCTTGCTCTGGCTGTTTCCAGGGATCGTGCTTTGTTGTCTTCCATCCACTACCTGCAGTTCTCTTCCTTATCTTCCTCTATCCTGTCGCTCCATCCTTACTCACCTTCCATCTTTCTGCCTCTGGCTTCCCTGTAAATTACCACATTTTCTTTCTTTGTCTCATTCTCTCTTTCTCTTTCTCTCCGTCTTGTCTGCCCTTGAGGCAACCTAAGTACGACAATGTTATCAGTCACAGCCCTACCTCACCACCTTCTCCACCAGTGCTCCTTCTGTCATTTTGTCTCATCTCCCTATCGCTTGCCTGACTCTGCTGCCCTCCATGTCTCCTTGCCTGCGCTGCTCTAACTTTCAGTCACCAACTATCCACACATGCAAACCCACTCCCTCTGATCCTGCAAGCCACACATGATTATATGCTGTACTCTGCCTGTCACAGAGGCACCCTCACTATTTATTTCCTGCCTCCCCTCCATTTATCTAACTTTCTCACTCATCTTTTCTCCCCATCTGCTTTATCTCTTGATTTTTCCCACACTGCCATTTTTCTCTCTTCTTACTCACTCAGTGTCTCGCTCTCTCCCCTTCATTTGGTGCTCTTCCTCTATTAGGGAGGAGATCTCATTTTCGAGCAGTGCAGTATTGAAGCTTTCTGACACACAAGTTGGATGTAACTGATCTGCTCAGTTGCTGATCGATCAGAACCGAAGAGATAGATTGCCCCTGTCCCGTTCATTTACTCTCTCGCCTTCTTTCACTCTCTTCTTCTCTCATGTGGTCATTCCATCTTATTTTTTTTCTTTCACCTTTTTTTAAGATAATTTTAAATGAATTGGGAGTCGTTTGCTTTAACTTTCCTCTAAGACTGTCACACCAGTATGTCTGACGCACGATGGCATTTCATTAGTGCTTCCAGGCTAAAATGATTCTGATTCATGTGTAACCTTTAGAGTGACAGAACAACACTGTAGGACATACAGTGGACTGTATTATAGAAGTCTTATTTTGGACCTTAGCCAGGCCACCTTTTACAGTATGCTTTTATTTAGAATTTAATTGCACTTTTTTTTTTTCCCTGCACATAAAATGGTAAATGGACTAGTTCTTATGTAGCGCTTTTCTACTCTAGCTGAGCACTGAAAGCACTTCATACAGTACGTCACATTCACACACATTCATACTCCGATGGGTGCATTGGAGAGCAACTTGGGGTTCAGTATCTTGCCAAAAGAACCAAACCGCCGACCTTCTGATTAGATGACCTGCTCTACCTCCTGAACCACATCCACCCCACCCAAATAGTCTCTAGAATAATATTCTGGATTTTTATATTCATCGTAGTATAGCAGGCACCTGGATAACTTCTTCGGCTTGCTTAAAGAAAATAATCTTATTCTATAATGATGAAAATCAGCAAATCCTCTTGTTTGAAAAAGTACAACCAGGATGTTTGCGCAGCTGATAAATCCCTAAATAATTCAGTTTTTGGCATTGGTTCCTACATTTCTTCTCAGGTTCTCTCCCCCACCTGTCAGATAACTCTCACTTGCCTGTAATGTAGCATGCAGCAGTGCTGCTTCAGTAGGACTGTAAATCTTAAGTTATCTTGTTCAGTTTTCAAATACTAGCTTAAAAACTGCTTTTGCTTACAATATGTCACTTACCTGCGCTTACCTGTTATATAAATATATAGCCTTTTAATTCCCCCCCCCTTATCTTTACTTGACTCTTTGGTTTGTTTGTGGTGCTGCTGCAACACTGGATTTTCCCCTCTGGGAATCAATAAATTCTTATCTTAGACTTTGTACTGATATGTCATAAAGGTATGGTACTGTGTGTACTGTGCAATAACTGAAATAAGCTAGTAAAGCATCTACATCTGCTATATATGGTTGTAGACGTGAACCCCCCGCCGTGCTTATCTAGCGCGTGTTCCTGTTTGTGAATTAATGTGACATTTTTCTGCACTTAGAAAGTCTTCTCTTGCTCTTAAGAGTTTGCTGCTGAATGTGCAATAAGGTGGGAACACACTGATGTGAGCAAACACAAACCCACCCACAATCCCTTGCACTCTTGCTCCTAATGCACACACAGAGACACACGTGCAGTGCACAAGACATTGCAGTATATAGCAATAAGGCCAATAAGCACTGGGACAGAGCCTACTTGACACTTTTTGGGACCCAAGAAAAAAGAGGTTCAGTCAATAAAAGATTAATGATTAAGAAATAAACCACAGATGAGAACACAAAAAAAAACAGCAAAGGAGATCAGACAAGGAGGGGCATGAACAAGAGAAATTTAATCTGAAGGTACATGGGCATTTTGCTATCTGATACAAGCTCCTAGGCAATTGTACCATATCTGTGTTTGAAGGTGTGTTTTTTGTGTTCTTTCGCCCTATTTTGGGAACTCTCTTCTTACACGACCCTGCGCAAACCTTTAACTGTCCAGAGAGCAGGAAACAGACAGTTGAGGAGAGCAAAAAGGCTACATAAAGTGAGTGTGAGAACATGAGCTAAAAGCATCTATCGAAGGATCTACTCTGTACCCCGAGTCCTGGAGCAAAAACTCGGTGCCAAGAGACTGAACCTGACCTCACCCTAACTTCAGCAAGCTTCTGTTTTAACGCCCACCACAGCCCCTGGAGGGTGCCGCTTCTTTTAGTAAGGACAAGCGCTATTGCTGCTAATGGCTTTAGAACGAGGAGTTTTCATTAAGTGATTTTTCCTGTGATACTGTTGAACCCAAACCCATGCAATTAAAACAATTTTAAGGCATAACTTGTGGTAAGAGCTCTAATGCGTCTGTTTTGGAAGTTGGGTTTTTTTTGTCTGTTGTTTTCACATGATAGACCTATTGCACTTGTTTTGTTTTTTTGTTTTTGTCCATGGTTTGTGTATTATAAATGCCAGCCACCATTAATAATGTTAATAAACTCTGTGTGTTTGTGTGCGCTCGTGTGTGTGTGTATTTCCAAATCTGCAGATTGGCATGTGTGTTTGTGCATCCACTTTGGCACTCGCAAATGCCATTAGCCCGTAATCGACTTAGGGAATGTTGCAATGTTTATAAACAAAGGGATTTGTATTTGCTCTCAGAAGCCACTTATCACAAGCACAGTAATCCACAGATCTTATTGGGCTGTGAATAGGTGTCCCACGAGGCTTCAGTCAGAAATCGCTGACAGCCAGACGTCACATTGGCGTGAAGCGGTTAATGCGCGGCTACAAGGCGTTTGGGTTTGAAGGTTGGAATGAATGGAAACTTTGAAGGCAGCGTCATTTGACTGTCATTTCATACGGTCGGCATGCACTTGAGCCCTGCTGCATAGTTTGACGTTAAAATGCATAAAAGCCCCGGTAGTACGAATGCAGAGATCAAATATGGAGGCAGCCTTTCATACGCTCACATTCAAATTCTTTCAGTTACACTAAGGCTTTCTAGCATGCACTCTTACTCATAATCCAGGCCCTTCATATTAGGTGAGCACTTGCATACAGAAACAACCGCGAGCATACCAAAACAGTCTTCCCACACAGTCATAATTATAGGGAGGCCGACACATAGACACACACTCTCTATCCAGGCAAGGAACAAAAGAACACCCACGTAGCCTCTTCTTGCAGCAGTCGTGTGTACTGTAAGCCCACTCATCCTTTTGATACTATCGCTCCTCTGTCGTACACTGTCCTCTTTAGTATGTATAGAAAGCACAGGGATGGGGTAACAGTATTGGATATGGAAACAGACAACAAAAGCAGAAGTAAGGAGAGACTAACAGCGTGAAATACAGTGGGAAAGTGGGAAGCAAAAAATGGAGGAGTGCATAAGATGGTGGAGGGAAGGGTGCAAGATGGGATAAAATGAAGCCAGTTGTGTGAAAAGCAGCTGAAAAGTGGAAAGGAAGAAAGGGAAGAGTCTGAGTTTGACAAAGGTGGAGAGGGGGGGGGATGAAGTCGGTGTGTATGAATGTGTGTCGTTAAGCGGATGGGCAGAGAAATATGTAAAGGCGATAAACGGGTGAAGGCCGCCATCCATCACTGTCACAGGGAGGGATGAGGGAGGGAAGACGGGATTTGATTAGAGGACTGGAGAGGTTTTAAAACGACTGTATGGCATTGCCGTCATGATAGTGGTGGGAGAAGCAGGAAGTGGGAGCGAAAGGTGATAAGGTAAGGGGGAGTGAAGAGGTTAGCGGTCAAGAAAATTACAGTTAAGTCGTGAAGGATTGCCTTGGGACATTTAAAGCATTACACTTTGAGGTTAGTAAAGGTTGAGTATGAGGGAAATGAGCCGTGCAGCAGCATTTGGAGAATTCTGCTTTTGTTGCTACGTTAAAACGTTCAGTATTGGTGCCGAAATGATGATGCTGCTGCTGTTTGGTGCTTTTTGTTTTTCTCAAATGCTGTTTTGTAGTTGTAGAACTAGAATTTAGTAATCCAGGCCTTGTCTGACTAATCATACAGTACCAGTCAAAAGTTTGTTAGATACCGTACAAGGTGGGGATTGTAATTAGAAGTTAGTTGGGGCTGTTGTCCCAAACTCCAGCACCAAAAAAAAAGAGCCTGAGATGAATACAAAGGCTCTGACTTCACGTTTGGTTTTTGGTTTTGTTTCACTGAGAACATCATTCTTTCAAACAGCAATACAGTATAATCCTAATCTCTATGTCAAGCATGGGGCTCTCAAGAAAGAACAAAAACATGCTCTGTGTGGAGTTCTTTTGCAGTCTTTTCATCTTTTTTTTCCCGTATAGATGGGGGGTACTGATGGGGAGAAAAAGCTCACAGAACCCCTGAGGTAAATGGTAGGAGTGAAAGAAGTGAAATGGGAAATCAGAGAAAAGAACTGAAGTGTGTTCTCTTTAAAATAAAAAGACTGCAGTCTCTTCACAGTGGGACTCCAAAATAATACAGTTCTTATGAAATACTCCCCTCAACTAATTCCTCCCGAGCTTCTATGTTGTATTTGAAAGAAAAAACTGTGTGTGTGTTGAGCAAGTGTCTGAGTAACATGTTTATATTCATCTGTATGCAAGACCCAGTCTCACTAAATCCTGTTGGAATCCTTCCTATTTGGAAGATTTCAATAATTGTTTCTATTCCTGGAATGTCACACAGCCAGATTTTTAAAATGTTTTTGTTTGGGTTGTCTTCTTTGTTTTGTGTTTATTCCTATGAAAATTTCCCACCCCTGTATCAGTTTAGGTATTAAAAGGCTCATATAAAGACCTTGTTTTTGTCTCACTGCTGAACATTTCACAGCTTTTGCATGAAGATCATAAAAACTCTGGTTTTGGTAATTTTTCTTAAGCAGTCTGAAAAAGCTTTTACTCCATTTATTTGTAGAAAATTTGGAGACCAGAGTGTTTCATCTGAGAGACTCTAGTTTTGCAGAGCGCTTTTGGCTACTGCACCTTTATAAAAAATCAGGAGCTCTTGAAAGTATCTAATCTTTAAACATGGCAACACTTAAGAGAAAGCAGCCCACTCTGCTTGTTCCCTGCTCACAATGTTTGGAGTAGAAAAAAAAAATAGGAATATTGAGGGAGTCTTTGAAGTTTGGCTTTATAAAAGCTGCCACTTCACATCAGCTGCATAGATAAACAAACCAGTCTTTAATGAACTTGGAATGGCTTGTTTAAAAACTATTTAAAAAGTCATAAAAGTCGAAACCGCCTCAGTTACCTGTGATTCTTTTGAAGTATAGTTGTCACAGTGGCCAGGAAGGTAACCTGCTGCTCTGATTTACCACTGGCTGTGAATTAGTGAACCACGGAGGGCCTGGGCAGAAAAATCTGAAGTAGTGAACCGCAGGAATAAGTAGGCTGTGCCTCTACTTGATGTCGCACCTCACATACCTGCACCTCTAGCTGGCTATTTTGTTCCCCCTTCCATCGATCAAATGAAACGTATAGCTTTGGAGGTGTTCTTTCCCGTTCTCTAACAGTGTTATTACCATTAAGATTGTTATAACTGTGGCAGCCAATAACCCCTTATTTGCTGAGAGTTTGTAATTTAGTTTCCTCCCCTTGGAAAGCCCACACAACTGCACTGCTTGGGGATTATATTTTCTGGGAGGTAAATTGAATTGGCAAACAACAGGGATGACAGTGATTTTCTTTGGTACTTAATTGGCACAGAGGGATAGGGAGTGGTGTCGTTATGATTTGTTATGTAACTCTCGTATACACTACCTGAACTTTTTTTTCCTCCTGTTGGCATTTGTGTCTATTATAGAAGTATACAAGCACAGCTTGTTGTGCATGTGAATTTCTTAACCATAAAGGTTTTCTTCACCTTTGTAATGCTTCAGTGTCACTCAGACTGCAAAGCAGAACCTCAGCTTTATGTTTTGAACATCCTTTTGTAAATGCTTGCAGTTTCTTTGCATAGATCGTACAGAATCTTACAGATGGATTCAGCAGCTGCATCACAGGGACAGCTGAGCAGATAAGGGGCATAAAGTACTGAAAACAACTTTGCTACATTGCTCTACCAGTCCCTTTCCTGCTTGGAGAGAGGTAATTTTTCATTGCTGTGGATAGCTGTCATACTGCTGATTGGGGGAAGCAGCCCGATACTTTCCTTTTTTGATGACTCCTTTCTCCAGATGACAGTAGCATAGTTGGATATAATTAAATTCTGCACAGACAATAAATAAGTCAATAAAATCCTGCAATTAATAGCTGTCTTTGCTTTTACCACATGCTCATTGATGCTCATTCCATAATGTCCTGATTGTGAAGGAAATGGCATTTTCATCAGTTGGCATCCACAAGCCATTCTTTAAGCTTTCCCCTTGATTGGATTTCATAGGCTGCAGGGCAGACATGGTTCTTGTAGTAGAGTCGGTTGGCCACTAATTGTACAGTTGGTTTGAGACATGGCCTCATAGGCTTTGACAAATGTGACCTTGGGCAAGACACTGAACCTCAAGATGCATGAAAGAGAAACGCATTGCAAAGCACTTTGTGTAAGCTTGCTGAGGTTAAAAGGAGCTATACGAGTGCAGACTACTGATGTTGCATATCATCAGTTTGTGGGGGTGGAGGGGTCATTAAAGGAAAGGATGGATTAAATGGGTACTATACAATGACAAGAGCCTCGATCAACAAATGTAAAACTTGCTTTCTTTTGCAGGGACTCCGTCGTGTTAGATTTAAAGTTTAGAAAGGTCTTTTGAGACCAGAGAAGCCACATTTTTTCAGTTAATTCCTGTTATGCATGTTCTCATGCCTTCAGTAAACATTTACCACACTGTACTTTGAAATCAGCACCTTATTAGAGATTAAAGTGAAAGATTTTAGCATGTTTATGGCGCTCACCTGGGTACATCTCATTAAAAAAATATGAATGCTGCTTAAATATTCTGATTAAAGTCCTGTGCTGTTAGATATTAGTAACTTCACCTGTAGTTTTGACCTCAATTCAAGGCACTTGGAATATGAAGCACCTATTGGGCTTAAGTCTAGTATCACTAGACATTCTTACACAAGTTCTTGCTTTATTTGAGATTTTTAGTGAAGTGCTGTTTGTGTGTATTTGTGTTTGCAGTCATTGAGGGGTCACCCAAGAGAAACTCTCAAACTTAAACTACTTAAGTGTCTAATCCTAATTTTTTTCCTTCACACAGTGAGACTCTAAAACTCAAACTTGCACCCACTTAAATATGGTTATGCTTACATCCACAAATTTGCATGCAGACACACTTTATTGTAAGTGTTGCAAAATAGCTGACCTGCCACTCACTGTGAACGTAATGTGCTTGCATTTTCCTGTCCCTCTTTTCCTCCATCCCTTCTGATCCTTTTTTTCCCTTCATCTTGCTCTTTGCATCTTTCAAGCTCAGCTTTGTTGTCCCTAATTGTCTTGTTTTTATTCTTATTTTTCCATAAACAGATGACAGTGCTCATTATCTCATGTGCTTCCTATCTGAACTCCACTTTCTCTCTTCATTCCTTAATGTCAGCCTTTCAGCGCCATATTATCAGTCCATGCTTTGTGTGTTTACATTGTTGAACCTAATCAACCAAAAATTCACTACAAATACAAGTCTACAATGATGTGGCAACACACCGTTGCAGATCTGTCAACATCTCCCCCAATCAGAAGCCCTGTAGCGCCAATTATATGGACCCTGATTGGCTGACGCCACAGGACGCAGCTTGGCGAGAAGTGGGTGTGTGTGTGTGTGTGTGTGTGTACACATGTGTAAGTGGCAGTCTGATGATTCAGCAGGGTTTTTAGCTCTGACAGGAAATCCTGAGTAAGAGAACAATTATCCAATCAGCGTTCTGCATCCAGCCCAGTAGGTTAGTGACATGCCAGCCAGGCCTCTGAATCACAGTGATGGATGTATTGATTAATACTACACACAGACACACACACACACACTTGTATAGAAAATAAACTCTATCTTCAGTAATTTGTTTTCCTTTTTCTGTCCTTGTCTCTTTTATTTCATTGGATTTTCTATATTGCTCTAGTGGTCACCCATCTGTCGCATCGCCCTCTCTGAAACAAGGCAACTCAAATGAAGAATGACAGAAGGCCAGGGATAAGAGATCAGTAGCACAAGTACACTTGGAAGGAAGTGATGAATGTAGAATGGGGATGGGAAAAAAATGTAAATAATTCCTTAGCTGAGTCTTGTTAATGTCATGCATGTTTGCTTTGAAGCCACTTTAAGCTGTTAGGAATCACAACTTACGATGTAACTCACCACAAAGAGCCCCCCCCTTTTCCTTAGGTGTGTGACTCTAATATAGGCAAAACAAGGCTGCACTGCAATGAGCCTGCAGGGGAAGCTGGTTTCCCTTGAGTTTGATTACTGCGTCTCATATTGTAATGCTTAGCAGTGCTGATACAGGCAGAAATGCTGCACGTTTTGCCATGAGACTTTAGTGTTTCCGACTAAGTACAAGCCAGTTTCTTCTGACAGTCATCACCCACGCTGTATTCAGCACCATGATTCACTTGAACATCTACAACCCACTGCATCTGTTGGTGATATTTGTAATGCAGACAAACACATGTGAACTGACAACGTAGTGCTGGGTTGGATGCTTGTCAGGAAGCTGGTGCCAGTGCGTTTAGCAGAATTGTGGGACATGCTTACAAACCGATGATCTCGATATTGCCTTTGTTGGGGATGGATTTAAAGTAGTCGTAAAGAATGTCTCATCAGTCTAAAAGAGGCGCACACTGGTTTCAAAACCCCTCACTAATTGGTTTTAAACTCCTTAAAACTCCTAAAATCAATCATTTAAGAGTAATGCCAGCCAGAATATCAGTCACTGTACCTGACAGACTGAAGGGCGCATATGATTTGTCTTGGTATCGTACAGTGCTGGAACAACCTCCAGTCATTTATAAGGCAAGAATGCCAAACTGCTTGGGCTTCAGAAACTTATGGCACCATTTTTCCACTCTTTTCTGCCTTTTTACAGACCGAACACGTGATAAAAGGTTTAAATGGGGTCATAACATCTTGCGTTTAGGCACGTTGGAGAAAAGTTTTGATGGGATTGAACACATCAAAGTTTTGTGTGTGTGTGTAAATCCATCCCCTCTCTTCATCTCTAGAGGGGGTTTTCACAAAGCAGGATTAGCAAGTTAGCCCGATAAGTTTAAAAGTACTCTGTGAAAATTTGTTAGCAATTCTCAGTGTGCATAGCTGAATCACATTACATAAACCTAATTTTCTAGTTTAGTTTTATAGATTTGGATCAGTATTAGCGACAGAGCGGAATAATCTTTCACAGAGATGGGGGTTACTTCCTAAGTTTAATTTGTGAAATTCTGCTGGTGCTTGTGGGATCAGTTCAAGGTGTTTATAACACACTTCAGAAACCCCTTTCTCTACTTTTTTTTTGTTTGTTATTTTCCTCTAAATCTTGTTTCTTTGTGTGTGTCCCTCATGTGATTTTTGAGCTGGCCTCTTTGTTGATGTGTCTCTGTTTTGGGGAGCACGGTGACCTGACCATCTTCTGTGTGGCAGTGTGTATTTTGCCTCTATGAGAAATGGGTTCAGCTTAGCCGCTTTTTGATAATGGAGATGTTCATCATGTTCCCTAATCTCTGGAAGGATGTAAGAAAATTCCGTGGCAGAATAAACCTCAGAACAGGGTGACGTGGCCAGAGATGCTCATTTTAATGTGCATTATCTGTTATCCTCCAGAAGCAATGTGACTAATATAGAATTTTTTTTAACTTCTCCTTAAATATGATTTCTGCATGAAGTCTTGTTAGAATTTCCACCACACTTCAGACCCCACTTGTGTCAGTCTTTTGCTCTAACCCCCTCCCAGTTGCCTCACATTCACACTTGACTCCCCCATTTCTCCCATCTCCTGGGTATCTCCTTCCCCAAAACCCACCCCTCCATCTGTCTCCAGTGGTTGCCGTGGTTACGGTTTGTTCTGCTCATCAGGCGCCTGCTGTGCCTAAACAGACTGTCAACAGTTTAATTACTCATACTTTCATCCCTCTCTTTCCTTACTTCTGTTCTACACATTTGCTTGCTCCTTCCACCTCTTACTGGGTAACCTCTTAGTAACACTCTCTTTTGCTCCTTCCATCATTCTCCACTTTTATCTCCACACTTCCTTCCATCCTTTGATTTTATCTTTTTTTGTCATGTCATCCTTTTGTTGCCATCATTACTTCCCTACAAATGTATGTTTGACTACTAACAGTCTAATTACTCAGTTTCTATCATTCGGTCCCATCGGATTGATTCCATTCATTCACATCCCCTCCTCCTCGTGTCGGTGTTTTATTAGTGCAGTTTTTCTTTTCAGACATTGTTATTCCTCTATTCCCTCATCCCCGCTCTCTCTTATCATCCACCTCTCAAGTGTCATCAGTCGCCTTTTCATTCTTCATTACTCAGTCTCTCTACATCCTCTGAGTGTTCCTCCCTATCTTAAACAGTCTTGTAATTACGCCTCTTCATCACACTATCATTCTGTACCTTTTCTGTCCATCATCTACCACTCTGATCCTTGATCCTGACAGTGGCCTGATGCCTCATCCTTTGATCCTCCCACTTCCTTCCTTAACAGCCCAGCTTTTCACATCTCTCCCTCCACCGTTTGTCATGCGCTCGTTCTTCGATTCATCCATCAAGTG
This sequence comes from Pterophyllum scalare, assembly GCA_024447675.2. Taxonomy (NCBI): domain Eukaryota; kingdom Metazoa; phylum Chordata; class Actinopteri; order Cichliformes; family Cichlidae; genus Pterophyllum; species Pterophyllum scalare. The sequence goes on along the minus strand of JAMQGT020006177.1, from coordinate 137,520 downwards.
CCATCCTTCTGACAGTAACCGCGTTTCGCTTGTTTCAGGGTTTCAGACTTTCCACTTCTCGATCGAAAGCTGGTTAAATCAAGCTGGCATGACATTCTACATCCATCGTACATCATCATCTTTGATTTTTAATCACGCCTGTGTTTCTTTTTCATGTAATTATCAATGTTCATGACTTCACTTTTCTTTTTCTTTTTCTTTTTTTTTTTTTTGGTCCTTCATCTTCTTGCTTTTGCCTCTTTATGCATTAATCAGCTGTTCAGTGGAGCCTTCCCCCAACCAGCTACTGTCCAATCACAGTCAAGTGCTGTGCACGAGTCTTAAACAATGGTCTCTATTCTACACTTGGGCAGCTTTTCTGGAATATTTTTACCATTTCCAGAGATTTAAAAATGCATGAGAGCAGGTTTAATGTAATTTTTAGCATATCAGACTTATAGTATAATTCTAGCAGTAACCCAACCCAGTCTTAGTTCACAGGCCAGCTGCAGCACTGCAATATTTTGTGGCTGTACATGCTATGTGTGAGCCCGTCTTGGATGTGACTCAGGAGTTTAGCATAACAAAAGTCTAACGACTTTAACGAGTTTATTAAGTAACCAATAGTGTTTGTTTATTGCAACTGGTCTGCTTGATAACTCATCAGTTAACGTATGTACATCCCCCCCAATTCTTCTTTGATAAATTGTCACATGTTTTTTCATGTTTATCTTGGCAAGGCTTCCATTTTGAACAGCAAGCTCCCAATCTGTTCACCTCCCTTACTGTAGCCTGGGAATGACAGACACCCTTGGTACCAACAAGCCACGTGGCGCATTAACAAGATAATTGAGAAATTGTTCTTTTATTCTGCTTTTATTTCACTGTTTGAGCCAAATGACACTTACCTGTTCTGTATTCTTATGGCATTCAGTAGCAGGAGAGCAAAGCCAATTATAGATTGATGATTTGCTTAATAGAAATCAAACGGCCTCTTTGTTAGACTTCAAAAGGAGTTAGTCATCATTTCTTCAGCATTAGCTCTGCCCCTATTCAAAGCTAGTCAAAACTGTAAACTATCAACGGAGCAAATAATGAGCCCTGTCTCGGTTATTCAGAAAGCTTATTGTTCACATGTGGTGTATTGTTTTAAGCTGAATCTCGTTTGTTTCCAGGGTAATTAATGTTCCTCTAAGGTAGATTTCCACTTTTCCTTTAATCTGCGCTCCATAATTGGCACGTCTTTTTACATGGAAAAGCCCTATGGTACGTTGTATTCCCCTCATAGTTATATCTCCAAATAGCTCATTACTGGTGTTAGTGATCTTTAACAGAGTTTTTTGGGGCCATGCAACACTAATTGTAGCCAATGGTGTAACAGTAGAAAGCAGCATAATGATGACCATCTGTCATTGTTAATTATTTCCTTCTCATCTGTCTTTCTATTTTTATTCCCACCCAGTCAATCGTCGGTCACGTATTATTCTAGTCTGAATACGGACTAACTTTATTATCTAGTCACTCATGTTAAATCTTTTTTTTAAACACTGCCTCTGATTGGTTCTTCTATTTTTCATTTTAATGGAATTTCTTCTTTCTAAAATCTTTCTCTATTATATAACCCTGTGCTCATCTTGAGCCTTATCACTCCATTACCGTAAGACCTTCATTGCTTCACTCTGTTCTGTTTTTCCTATTGCTTCCACTCATCTTTTTCTCCTTGTCACATGACAGTCTGTCACTGATTACAACTCCTCCCACGCTATCCTTTTGATCTGACCCCTCTCAGCCTTCAGTACCCGCCACTATCATGTGCCACCCCTCCCCTCCCTTTTTCCATCTCTGTGGATAACTCTTTACCCCTCTCCTCCCATCTCCATTTCTTTCTCATTGCCCTCTTATCCTTCTCTATCCAGTCCATCTGATCTCCCATGTCAGTGTGCCAAATCTGCGTGTGTTTGTGTGCGCACACAGACAAAGCTTACGTAAAAAGCCTTAAACGAAGAGAGGTTAGTACGGATCTGTGCTGCTGAGGCGGCTGCTGCTGCTGACACCACAGACTCCACACAGTCAACCCTGCATTCACACACTCCAAGTTACAGACTCACACAGCACGCCAGGTAAGATTACATAAAGGCAAGGTGATGAAAGCCAAGCTGAGACACACCTAGTAGGTAATCTGATGCAAGACAGCTGGCTCACACACACACACACACTGGTAGGGTAGCGTGAGGAAGGACATTTGAAGAATATAAGGAAAAGAAAATGTTTAAATCTGTGCCAAGTGGTATATTTGAAACTATTTCTAACTTCTGAATACACATTTGTTCATTTTGTAGTGGTGTGTGTGTGTGTGTGTGTGTGGGAGAGAGGCAGTGAGTTCCCAGTCCAGTGAGTGCTGGTGTGCACTGCATTGATTTACTCAATGATTCAGCACAAGGGAGCTAGCCATGCAGATATGGATTTGCCTTTTCTGGGCTGTGTGTGTGTGTGTGTGTGTGTGTGTGTGTGTGTTTGCACGTATTTGCAACTGCATGGACATTACCTTTTCCGTCTGTGCGGCTTTATAATCCGAATCAGCTCCACATGTTATCCTGGTTTGTGTGAGTGTGTGTGTGTATGTTGCACAGATCTTGCCCCAGGTGTTTCTACTTATTCCGAGCCAACACGGGGGGTGGGAGGTTATTGTGTGTTTGTACTGAAACCTGTCCTACTCCGCTCTACACTCTCACATCCCCACACACATCAAAAGGAGACGGATGTAGGTCAGTGTCAGACAACCAGAGAGTTGGAGAAATTCCAATCCCACGATATCCTCTTAGGCTTCTATAGATGAAGAAAACCTGGGAAATCCTGAATTACTCGCTCAATCCTGGCACAGTATTCCAAAAAAGAGACTTGGGTTTAAAAAAAATTCAAGAATCCACTTTGCTTAAAATCCTATTTATGGCATCTTGATACGATTTCCTCATGGCTGTATTGAACTTTTGGGTCTCAAGCTGTTCAGTCAAGTGAGAATCCAGGCAGCAGTCTTCACCTCCACTTCTCACGAGCTCTCTCCTCCATCACCCACCATTTGCTCCTTTTTTTGCCTCCGCTCTCAATGCTCCTTTTGTTGTTCATTCATCTAGCGCCGTTTCGCGTTCCTTTCTTCATTATTTTACACATTCAGCTTTTTCACGTCTTTCTCTAGTCCCTCACTTCCAGGTGTGATTTCCAGTGTGTGTCAGGCCTCTCTACACTCTATCCCACATTTGCTCTCCCACGTTGAATTAGTTGTTCGTTGATGACCTTGGAGGGAAGTGCAGAGAAGGTGTTTGGGAGTAACCTCGAGAGCTGACTAGAAGCCTAAAACAAAGAGACACATGGAGAGTGTAAATGCAGCGTGTGCTGTGCATGTGCTCCATTTTAAAAACTCCTCTGTGTGTGTCATAAATTATAAATCATTCTTTCTCTGCTCCACCCTGTTGACCTCCCTTTTCCCTCTGATGCCTCCACACCTCCCTCTTTCCACAACTTCTGTCACTCTCTCCTCCCCTATGGCACCCCCCCCCCCAACTTGCCCCTCGTTTCTTTCTCCCTCTGTTTCCCACACTCCCTCTCTGTCTCTCACCTGTCAGTCAAAGAGAATCGATAACTCTGAGACCCTCTTAGCACTTCTCAGTAGGCTGCATTGGATGATTCTTGCACTCACAAATACACTCAAGCACATGCACGTACGCGCGCGCGCACACAGTCACATTTACAGATGCTGGCACACGCATCCAAGTAGCCATGCAGTGATACTCTCTGCAGGAACACACAGCCTCTGCATCCCTCTGCTCACTTGCTCTCTTTGAATCTCTTGCTCGCTCGCTCGCACGCGCACACACACACACACACACGTACACACTGAGCCTAATAAAACAACTGGTCTATTGATCAGTGCCATGAATGCCAGACAGTTCAAAAGTCCACCCGCCTCCGCTCTCTGGCCTGTCAATCAAACCAGCACCTTTAAGCAAACAGTCTCATTATCGGGCTTTAAATCTTTGTACTCTGTCCGTTTCTCTTGGTAAGTGTGTTCCTTTCAGTGTGTATCTATAGGTTAGTGCAGCAGCTGCCTCTATGTTACATGCCTGCTGTTTGTTTTGTTTTTTTCTCTGTAATCCCTTTTTTCTTTTCATTCCAGTTTATCGCACTCTTCTCCTCCAGTGTGCACTTTGCTACTTTAAAAGCACAATAGAGCTATTTGTCTGTTTTTTTGACTCTTCTCATTGTTCTTTCATCCTCATATGGCATCTTTCTCCTTTTTTGCCCTCTGCTAGATAAAAGGATGTATTTACTAACCTCGTTTTCCAGATCATTCCACTGCGACTCCTGAAACCGTCACATTTCTCTGTCTCCGCGGCTCTTGCTCTCTCAGCTCTGTGGAAAAACACCCATCTCCCTCTCTCTCTCTCTCCCCTCGCTATCTATCGCTCTCCGTCTGTCCTTTCTCTCTCTCCTCCCGTTGGTCGTCCCCTCACTTGGTCCCGACAGCTGCAGCGCTCTGTCTGCCGCCTCTGTCGCTCTTCTGTCAGGGCTGTAGGCTGATTGAATTTTAAGTCATGTTAATCCCACAGAACAGGTACCGAATGAAGGAGGGGACAAAGAAGGGAGAGAGAAAATAACAGAACGCAGAGAGTAAGCTGGCTTGTATTTTTAGAAATCTCCTCTCTCCTTCAGGAAGGGGATCTTTCTTTTACTTGTCCTGCCTCCACACAGTCACTTTACTCCAGATTTTTCCATTTGTCTGCATCTTCATCATCTTGCTGCTTCGCTTTTCTTTGTCCTTATCTGGGGAAGAAGTGTGAGATTCTCAGTGAGGAGCGAAGGAAAGCACTGTGATCTGTCTCCGGCAGCATCAAGCATCAGACCGAGAGTGAGTGTGCACTAGAGAGAGGCATGTAGATGAGGAGCAGGGCGAATACAGTGCTGAGGTGAAGAGGGGTGGGGGAGAGTAAGGAGGAAAAGAGAAGAAAGATGTGCTATAGGAGGAAGAGGCAAGCTAATGAGAAAGGTGAGGAACTGGAGATGAAGGGGGAAGAGCAATAATGAAGGGAAGTGATGAAAAGTAATTACATTTGCTCAATGTAGTTAATTACAGTAAAACAGTGCACTTTCAGAATAAAGTCGGGCTCTTTTAGGAAAATAAAACCAAACACATGGATGTGGTCACTGGTGGCACCATGTTGATTTTAGTCCTTTCATGGAATTAGTTATTAATAGGAAATGCACAGAATAAGGCATTTAGTGTGCATTATCCCCTCCCACCAATTAGTTATCTGCCCTGGGCCCCATCTTTGTTATAAAACCACAACCAGCTGCTGTTTCAAAGGTCATAGAGCATTGTGGAGGCTACCTAGTACTAATATGATTAAAATGGGGTTACCTTTTTTTGTGCCTCAGATCTGTTTTATCACATTTCATAGAGTTGTAGTTAATACAAACACTCACTAGACCCACTTTTGCATTCAGAACTGCAAAATTCTTTATGGCATAGATCAAAAAAGTGCTGGAAACACATCACAACATACTTAAATGACACGCACAGTTGGTGCAGATTTGTTGGCTGTGCATCCACAATATGAGTCTCCCGTGCCACCACATCTTAAAGTCCTCTGTTGGATTGAGATCTGGGGACTGCGGAGGCCGTTTGAGTACAGAGAACTCACTGTCGTGTTAAAGAAACCTGTTTGAGATAATGTGAGCTTTGTGACATTTTTTCTGCTGGAAACAGCCATCAAAAGAGTAGGGTACACTGCGGTCATAAAGGGTTGGACATGATTAGCAATGGCAACGATACTCAGGCTGTGGCATTTAAACCGTGGTCAGTTGGCTCTAAGGGCCCCAAAGTGTGCAAGAAAATATCCCCCTCACAAAAGATGACCAGCAACCATTGATACAAAGCAGGATGGATCCGTGCTTTAATGGTATTTATTCCAAATGCTGACCCTACCATCTGAATGTCACAGCAGAAATCAATACTCATGATTTGCCTGTTCAGAGTGTAGCCTCAATTTCCAGTTTTAATCATCTTGACCATATTTACAAGTCTTAATGCACTGAGGTGCTGCCATGTGATTGGCTGATTAGATCTTTGCATTAATTGGGTTGAGTACTGGTATCTGTCATCTACTCTTACATTTGCATTTTTAAAAAAATACTTTTTAGGCAGAAGTGTAGAGGTAAACTTTTTTCCCCTTTCCTAAATCTCACTCTGGCATGCTTGCAAGAATGAGGAGAAATTCCCAGGTGTCTCTTATCCACAGTGTGCACAGTTGTTCATTTTGGCCTTCCAGGTTTGCAGTTCTTACTGAGTTTTTGGAATTATTATTATTTTTTTAAACTTTGCAAATTAAAAAGGGAGCCTAGGGGTTAAACTAACTACAAGCAAGTGTTTGTGTTCGTGAGTGTTTATAGCCGAGAAAGGAAATACAAAGAGTGAATTGTACAAATGGGGACAATAGTGCACATTTTCAGATGGTCTCCATGCAAATGCAGGCATAATTAGCACTTAATTGTATCCATAAAAGTGACAGAAGTAGTTGCGTGAATAATTAAGAGACCTGAGGAGAAAAGCTCAGATTCTGCGTAACCTACTGTGTTGCTTGCTGGGTCTGTTTGGTTTTCTGCAGATTAAAGCACGCATTGAGGCTGGATCACCTTTTATTAAAAATGCTTAAAGACTGGCACATTCATATATAGAGATGCATAACAATCACAAAGAAGTACAGGTACAGTAAGACACATTTTGGATATAAAATCTCCAAAATTTAATTGGAGGATTTTTTGGGTTGTAAGAGTATTTTTACACAGGATATTTTTACACAAGATCTAAGTCGTCCTTCCACCACTGATGGAGGGTTGGGTGGAGAGAAGGAAGGAGAGATGGAGGAGGAAAAAAAGACGGCTGGTATGACAAGGGGAAGAGAAGCCCTTACTGCCTCAAGCAATTCTCAGTCAGATTAGGATGAGAGAGGCAGCAGAGGATGATTAACAGTGAGAGGACAGGGAGGTAGAGACGAGGGAAGAGGCCAAAAGATCTCTGAGGGCGTAAGGGAGATAAGTGAGGAAGAGAGGGGGTTACTCAGCGATAGGAGGGGTGGATGGAGTGATAGGAAGGCGATAGGAGCAAGTGCAGCCGATACTTCAAACGATGGTCGAAGGCTTGATTTTTTTTATTATATTTTTTTTCCGTCTTCTTTCCCTGCCTTGGGCCGTTTAATGGAAACAGTCTCCGGGTACGAGCATGTGTGTATCTGTGTCCCATTACTAAGGCAGAACCTAAAACATCAGCGCTATTGGATGTTGGAACTAAGTCACTCCCAAATTTCACATAAGCGCAGTCCTGTTTTCCAACAAAATGACACGCTGGAGATGAAACTTCAGAGAGATGGTAGAAAAGGGATGAGTGATGGGGATATGGTTCTGTTATGGGTGAATTGGTTTTTCATGTATCTAAATTTCAACCCAAGAGTCAATTTTTTGTTCATCTTTCTCAATTTATGCTCCCCTTCCTGTTTATCTGTTTTCTCTCGTTCCATTTCAAGCCTTTGCCTCCCCCGTCATTCTTTTTTTTTTTCTTTCCGGAATCTTTCATTCCTTGATCTTTCCCTCCTTTTTTTTTTTTTCCCTGCTGTGGGCCAGCATATTTTTAACTTTGTAAGCCAAACCTCCCTCAAAGCAAGGTCCAGCAAGGAGAAGTTTGATATATTATTTCATTCATTCATTTACAGCGACCAGTTGATGGCTCCTTGATTCACAATTAATCAAACCTCTAGTGTTACAGCACCCAGTTCTCTTGCCAGCGACCTTGCTGAATGAAATAAATGACATGACCTACTGCTGGCTAATGGATCAAGTGAGTTCACCAGTCAGAAGAAACTCTCATTACTCACCAAATGGTCAGTTTATATGCATACTATAATCAGTGCACTTATGAATAAAATGAAATCTATTTTAATGTAAAGTAGGGCAATGGTGTGGACTTGGAAGATTGTTTCCACAGCTCAGTCTGGTTAAAGTAACGCACACAAGGGAAAGTTCTTTTTTTTCCCCCTTCTACTCGGACTGAGAAGTGCAGAGATTGGCAGTGTGTTTAGTTCATTCTGAGTAAGGCTGCGCTTAATCAGAAAGAGGCCAGACCTGTTCTGGTTTGGTCAGGCCAAATTAGCCCTCAAAGTGAAAACAGTTGCAGGGGAATCGCTCTACTGACCCAGCGCTGAACACATCCATCGACCTTTTTTATTTTTTTAATTAAAAAAATTTTTTTTTTTTGGCTGTTGCAAATTTGTTCTGTGGTCAGCTCACTAGTGATGCATGCCATCACTTGCATAGTTGTTTCTGAAATCTGAAATTAAAGCAGCAGGTTGGCTTGAGCAGTGGAGTTGGTATTTGGACATTCACCCCTCTTTGGAATTGAAAGAAAGCAGTGACGACAGGGTTTCAGTGCTGATTTTCGATGGGGGAAATGTGCAGAAAAGATGTGAATAAAATCCAATGGGGATATGAAAACCATAAACCCCATAAAGTTAAAATAAGGCTTTTTAAATAATCATAAATTGAAAAAGCTGCAGACAGTAGCCTGTATTTTCCAGGCTGCATTTTGGGCCAGTGGCTTCCTGATTTTTGCTTTTTGCTGTATCCAACAAATATGGTTGGTCAGTACTTCTCACACTATATAAACAAACTAGAGTAAAAACCATGTCCCTGCATAAGGTTGTGCATATTCATGTTTGCTGCCGTCTCTTTATAGAGATGAGCAAGTAGTTGCCACTGCTGACTCAGAGCAATCCACACCCCTCACTGTTTCGGAGATGTTCTTGCCCATCTGACCATAATGATTTTCCCCTTGTAAAAGTTGCTCAGGTCCCAGTCTGCTAATTCTTCTCACATCCAAGCGCACCAAGTTGGAGAACAGACTTTAAAGGAATTTGCTGAGTGGGTATTAAACAATTGAATAGATGTGTGCTACCATCAGACAGAAAAGCAAGGTTGGGCTAGCACTGTGCACCTTGAATCAAAATATGGAACCTTGGCTGTAGCTGCAGAACATGTCCTTGCCAACAGCAAGTATATAGGTGTCTGTGTTTTTGAAGGAGATGAAAAAATTGAAAGCCGTTTTCACCCTAGAATATTTGATTTTTGTAGTATTTCACAGTAAGGTGCAAATGTTTTAGGCATTTCACATGTTTACATTCTGATCGCTCATGCAACTTTACCATCAAGGAGGCATTTGTATTCGTATACAGACAGCGAACACCAGTCATACTGCTGGCATTTATGGGAACTACAACTCTTTTAAAAGAACTGGATCTTAGGGCTCTGTTCCTTCCCTGCGCTAACAAGAACTGGCTTCTTATTCTTTTTGGTTTTTGCCTGTTGGAGGCACATGTGGTGGGTGACGTGAGGAAAAGAGAGACGGATACTGGGAAGCTTATTTTGCTCTTCCAGGTTATTCCAGTGAGAGCATTGAATTGTGCGGATGGATATCAGGTAGGTAAAATATTAAGTTATAGCAGCCTGGTTATTTAAAAAAAAAAAAAATTTTGATCTTTAAAAAAAATCCCCATTTCTAAGGCCCGGTGGGTTGCATGGCTTGCAGTATATACAAGGAAGCCCAGGCTAATTGTTTTGTGCATCTAGCCTTGTGAATGCATTAAATGCTTTGAGTTTCTGAAGGTGCACCCACAGCCATAGCACGCCTCGACGGCTCATAGTTCAGATGGACTGTGTGATGGTCAGTCCTAGATGCTTATATTTTGTAAAGCGGATAGCTTTCCTTCCAGGTGTGCCACCTGTCAACAAAATATGCCACCACATATTTCGGGGATATAAGTTATATACTTCCATTTACTGCACTTTGAACTCATTTGAGGAGTCCAGCAATATGTTTTAATATCTTTTAAAACAGCTACATTTTTCTGCTTGTGATTCACAGTGAAATTTGTGAGACACAGTGACTAAATATACACAGCACTGAAATCCATAAACAAGCGTGCTCATTGAGCACCAGGCCACACAAACATGTCATACATAATCGCCAGTGTGTTAAATGCTTCTCTACACGCACGCGCGCGCACACACACGCGCATGCATGCGCACACACACAAGCTTTGCACATATATCCATGGAACATACTAGACATACATGATTGAATGTACACACGCAGAGATTAAAATGACTGCATGATATCACAACACACACTGTTGTATCACACAAATAAACTCCATGGCTTCTCACAAGGCTAAATGATCCACACACAGAGACCCACATGGCACACTTGCTCAGCTGTGATGTGAGGGTAAATGGTGTAGAGGTTTAGATCGAAGGGCAAGATCCCCTCTATTTGTCTCAATCTGGGGATAATGAGAGAGAAGGACAGATGCGCATATAGTCACACATGTGCAACAGCTGCACAACATCCCCTTGTAATTTTGCTTTGGAGCCATTTGCATGTCATTTTCCTGTATTTATTTCACCTGCATTAGTAATAGTGTCTCCAAAATGATTTCCCAGTCACTGCTGGATGACCATTTACTGGCAGTGAGCTGCAGTGAATGCAGTGTGAGGGGAGGGGGAGAGATGCTGGTCCTCATTTGTCTGTATTGCTTTATGTGTAAAACCTTGACAAATGCACTCAGACGTACAGGCGCAGGACAGAAATGACTTCAGGGACAGGTTGTTTAGGGAGAAGAATCAAACATTCAGGCTGAATATTTCCAAGAGTGTGTTGCTTTAATGTAGTGTACTGCTGCACTTTACAAGTGGAAATTACAAACAATGGTTAAGAGGCAACTATTAACTTTGTGTGTGGGGAAACGACACAAATGGGTCTGCACAGAAATGCAGCGAGCTGTTAGAAAAGGCTGTTAAATGTCAAAATACAAAGCTGGGAGGTGAAAATGAAAATAATGCAAATGAGATTTTGTTGATTCTTTCCCCTGAAATAAGCGGCACTTTCTTGGCATTAGTTCTGTGTTAGAAAAGCAGGCATGTGTGTCTGAGTGTATTGGGGTACATTTGCACGAAAACATTTGTGAACCCCTCGGGTTCATTAAATGCTGTGATTGTCATATAAGTCAGAGTTATAGGCAAACACAATCTACAGTAATAACACAACAACATACTTCTCATGACTTTACTGAATCCACTCCATAATTACTGAGGACTGGCTGGATAGGGTCGTCTCTTCAGTTCACTAACCTTGTAGAACCTCCTTTATCAGCATCAGCCACAACATAAATGTCTCCTGTAGATGTTTGCTCTACAGCTTGGAAGAATTTCTCCGTGCAAAACAGTTTGAGTTCATCAATATTTCTGGGATGTCTTGAACAGCCTGCCTCAGGTCATGCCATAGCATCTGAATTAGGTTGAGGTCATGACTTTTACTTAGTCATTCCAAAACATGAACTTTCTTTTTTTTTTTTTTGGTATCGGCTATTCTGAGCTGCTGCCCTGACACTGTCCTGCAGTTTGTGTTATGATTTTAAATCTCTTGTTCTTTCAGTGATGGCAAGACATCCAGGGCCCAAACAGTGATACTCCCTGTACCCCTGTTTGGTTGGTTTGCAGCACAGCTTTTCCTCCAAAAACAAAAATAATATTGTGCATTTGTGTCAAAGTTGTAGCTCTGTAGTGTGGTGGTTTACACAGTCGCCTAACAAGCGTAAGATCCCCAGTTTAATCCCAGGCACAAATCCCATTTGGGGTTTTCAGTGTTGGTTTTTTTTTTTTTTTTTTTTAAATCTGCCAAATCAAACGTGAATCTACATGCTGTGTTAATGCCTTGGGAATAAGGGAGCAGCTGAAAGTAGCAATCTTTGTCAAAGTTGGATTTTGATAAGTATTCTAACTTTGCTTTGAGGCATTATTTACCACCATAATTAGTTTTTTGGTTTTTTTGGGGGGGGTTTTTTCTTTTTACAAGCTTACTTGCTGCTACCCTTTTGGTTCTTTTTTTTTCCTCCACGTTTTTGAGGATTGCACATTATTCTTTGTTCAATCTTTGCAGGATGCCCCGTCCTAGAGGGAATAGCAATAGCAGCTTAATTTCCTTCATTTGTGAGAGTGTGTCTAAATGTGGATCGCTGGTCCTTCAGGTCTTTATAAATGCTTTGTAGCCTGTTCTAAGGTCTTGTGAAAGTTCTTGTGATTGAGGCGTGATTCGCACAAATCACTATCTAGAACAGGGGACTTTAGAAATCAGACTTTGTATTCAGTTATAAATTAAAAGGGGCACTTCTCACCTGAATCCAAGTAGGCTTTGAAAAGCGGCTTTGCCCTTACTCCTTTCACCTGTGAACGATATGGTTGACACATTGGTCATCGCCTGCCCAAACATCTATGCTGCTCTCCTCCTGAATAGGTGTTGCAACTCATGGGGAGTACAGTAACAAAAATGCTTTTATAGGTATCAAGGTAAACAAAAACTGGAAAACAAAACAAGAAAATGGGCAGCATGTTATAACACTTTAAATGAGGATAATGCCAGGGTTGGAAGTGATGATCAGATGAATGCTTGAGCTGCTGGCACATTAAATGTTGGGTAATGAGAAAATAGAAGATGTGGCTTTTAAATATCAAGATGCCACTGAATAGAAAGCAGCAATACTCAAACTTCTGTAAGATTAAATCAGTGTTAATTCAGAGTAATTCAAGCTAATTATGCTTATTTCAGATTATTTTCATTAATTTATTTCAGAGTACATGAGGCAGCACCATTTTGGACTCCACACCCAAATTCTTTGCTTTAAAAAAAAAAATAAAAAATAAATAAAAAATTCACTCCCACATTATTCCTTTCATCATGGCCACAGAATATAAAGGCAAATGAAGTAAAGTAAAAATGTAGTAAAACACTGTCCATGTTCTGGGGATAAGTATTAATTGATTTAATCCAGTTCTCACAGGCACCTTGAGCGTTTAGAGCAATGGGATAATTAAAGCTTGTTGGTTGTTATAATAATCCAAAGGTAAATCAGAAGTTTAAACAAATGGAGACTGAACAAATGAAAGAGGGAGAGACATGAAATGTCCATTATGATCCGACGCACTGTGGAAATAACAGAAGCGTCCTCTAAATGTTTGTGAAATGTTTGTTTCTGCACACAATGACCTAACACAGCAGTGTTTTCTGCCATTGTTCAGCTCTTATTGTGAGTTTTCTGCAGGCTTCCCAAATTCTGTTGTAATTCAGACCGGTGCTTTCTACCTGGCTTTCTGAGCACAGAGAGAGTGCTGTGTGGCGTGGCTAATGTATGTTTAACACAGTCTTAGTTTGTGAGCTGATGATGTTTTGGCCTTTGGTATTATCTTATTCCATTGGTGTATTTTGTTGTAAAAGGTAAAATAAAAGTTCTTTGAGTTCCTTTAAAATGGTAGATGAAGTAGATGCTTCCCCCAAAGTAAGATGTCACACTCTGAATGAGGTACTCAAAGGGTTTCTTTGTGATTTAGTGTGAATACCTCATCAAGATAATAGACTGAAGAAAAATGCTATTCAGCCTCCAGCACAGAGTCAAAGTTTGATTAAAGTGTTTACATGATGGAAAATCCTTTTTAAATATTAAAGCTAAAACTGCACATGATGCAATAAAGCTTATTCTGACTATGTGAATATTAGCATTTAGGAAAACTAGAGCGTGTTTACAATGGGTTCTACCTCAGTCGCATTACAGAATTAATCGCATTATGTTGGTTTATTGGCTGTGCAAGTAAACATTACTAATAGACATTTCTCACAGTAGGACATTTTGATTTGTTAAATGCTTGTGTAACTAATAACGTTAATAAATGACTGCATTGAGTTTGGATCTGCCACTGCCAGAGCCCTGTTTTTGTTCATGCTGGCTCACTAGCACAGCTAAATAAAACGGATCCATGTTTCACCTGTGCCTCTCCTGCTGTTCAAGCTAATAAAAGTCTGTAACTTTGCGAGTTACTGCCGCCAGAAAGCCATTTCAGGACCATGGTCAACACACATGAGCGGTACACAGTTTCACAATAACACACAGATACACGCGCACACAGACGCACGCTCAGTGGAACAGAAGGAGGAGCAGCTCTGATTAAAGAACTGTAGACCCAAATGTCAAAACATATAAATACTAACTCGAAAATCCAGCAACCATGATAAGGCTATAAAAATATTCAAATAAAAAAATGTGTGATGTTCTGTGCTGAGGCGAAACTCGACAGTTATAGTACATTCTGTAAATAAGAGGCGGCTGTTAGTCATTTGGTGTTCTGGGCTCCCCTAGTCCCTGAAAATAGAGACTATGAACATTGTAGCATTAAAGGCTGAGCCATAGATGAAGAGGAAGGGCTAAATGTGGGCTTGATTGTTGAGTCAAGATTTTCCATTTTGGTTTGCTTTTTAAATAAGGGTCCAGTTATCATGGCTTAATATTAGTGCAGAAACATGATGAATCACCATCATTACTGGCAGTAGTCATCAATACAGAGACCACATTAGATGACATGCATCACTCCCAACAGTACTGAGACTTTGTCAGGATAGTAAATGGAAATGGGCTCAGCTGAATTTTACCAGCATCATACAGGATGATGGGGGAGAGACATATTGCTTTACTTTGATCTCTAGGGAGCAACATGTGACTCACTGAATCGTGTTTTCCATGCTCTTCCTATTGTAGTCTGTCACTGTAATTATAACATTGTCTGTGTTAAAGTTAATGAAGCAGCAGGATATTAAGACATTCTTTTTGAGATGGCATCATATACATGACTGCAGAATTTGGGTTCCCCAGAAATAGCACATGTGGTATTTTTCATCCAATTTTATGTATTTACTTTCATGGTATAGTTGTAGTTGTCTTCAAACTGCTTTCCAGGAATGAGATTTTTTTTATTCATTAACTTAGAGACTCATGAGTCACTTGATGGAAACTTTTTAGTGTGGACAGCCTGAACTTGACATGAAAATGGATTTGAAGTGATACAGTATATCAGTGTGTTCAATCATTACTCACTGATTAGACTGTTAAAGGTTGTTCAGTGTTCAGCTACAGTATTTCTTTAGGGTTTGAAATTAAAGGTCACAGCTTGAATCAATCAATACTATAAATGTTTTAACCCCCCCCCCCGATGTTTTTTATTTATTTTGGATATCTATACTGATAATGGACTGGGTAATGTGTTGGGAATGAAAGGATGCCACATCGTTTGATGGAAATTAAAATTATCAACCTACAGAGGGCTGAATTCAAAGACACCCCAGAATCAAAGTGAGAAAAATGATGCAGCAGGCTAGATTATTTTAATGAAATTTCATTACAACAACTGACTATGTCGGATCCTGCGCCTAATCAGATGACTGATGGTGTCTTGAGGCATCTCCTCTCAGATCTGGACCAGGGCATCACTGAGCTCCTGGACAGTTTGAGGTGCAACATGGCAGTGTCAGATGGGCTGAATCATAATGTCCCAGAGGTGTTTTATTGGATTTAGGTCAGATGAGCCTGGGGGCCAGTCGATGGTATCAATTTCTTCATCCTCCAGGAACTCCCTTCATATTCTTGCCTTATTGTCATGGCCAGGAGGAACCCAGGACCCACTGCAACAGTGTAGCGTCTGACAATGGGTGCAAGGATTTCATCTCGATACCTAATGGCAGTCAGGGTGCCGTTGCCTAGCCTGTAGAGGTCTATGTCCCTCCATGGATATGCCTCCCCAGACCATAACTGACCCACCAGCAAACCGGTCATGCTGAACAATGTTACAGGCAGCATAACGTTCTCCACGGCTTCTCCAGATCCTTTTGTCTGTCACGTGTGCTCCATGGTGCCACCCTCATGAAGTGTTTCTGATTGTTTGGTCAGAGACATTCACACCAGTAAAGATGAGGATGGAAAAATGTCAGTAGCCTCCACCTGTAAAACCATTCCTGTTTTGGGGGTTGTCTCATTGTTGCCCCTCTAGTGCACCTGTTAATTTCATTAACACCAAAGCAGCTGAAACTGATTTACAACCCCCTCTGCTACTTAACTGATCAGATCAACATCCCAGAAGTTTAACTGATATAGTCTGATTAAAAAGTATTTAATTTTTCTGAGGAGTGTGTATGACAATTATTTCTAGATATTACGAGGTAGCGTTGTGCTTCCAGCACTTGGCACTATATTTTTGTTGCTGATCAAATAGAGTTGTTAATGTAGGCTGCCACTGTTCCTGTCTTGTTGCTGGTTTACTTTTCTCAGCTTCAATCTGAGAATTTAAGAGAAAATTAACACTTTTTAGACACAAATCAATGTGTTACCTTATTAAATTAATACTAACATTACACATGGGCAAGACTGATAACATCTGCTGCCAAGCTCAACGTTACTGTTTTATTAGTCATAGCTGATAGTTGCTGCCTTAATGATAACAAACAGCTAATGTGTCAGATAATTGCTAATTTTTTACATGTGAACTGTTCAAAACTTAAGCTCCCATTTCAATAACAATTTACTGACCCCTTGAAATCCCTCAGTGTTATTCAATGTCGTGGACATCAACTACTTCAGCTGTTAGTGAGGGCTGTGTGTGCGCGTCTATGCTGTGTATCAGCTGGAGGAGACAAAGATGGCACTGTTGGTATTAATACAGTTGCAAATAAGTTACTAATTGAATATCCAACCTCAAAGTTAAATTAATGTTTTAAGATAACTGTTAGATAATACTTATGTGTATGGTGTAAAAATGAGTGCATTATGGTTCTAAGTGTCCATTGTAGCTGACATTAGCCTGTAAATGCTTTTAACATAGACTGAGTGGAACTTAAATGGGCAATTATTGAAAATTTTGCTTTGATACAATGAAGTGATCACGATAAACGAAGCACAAGCATTTTCTCAGGTTTTCTGTAATGAGACCTATCTTAGGTTTTATGCAACCCTGGGACTCTACACACTGTGAAGTCTCACAGCAAGACTCCAAATTTAATGTTTCATTCTGACGCTCAGAAAAATTGTGAAAACTTTAATCTGTCCAAGCATGCTTTGAACTTGTTCATTATAAACACGCGTTAGCATTGAACGCACAGCGTTGGAGTCTTCTGAGCTGGTACTAGAGAAGATGTTAAATTACACATCAGCCCTAAAAGAAAAATTACATCTCACTTTTGACAGGTCAACAAGATCCTCTGACGTGTGCAGAGGTCTGCTAACAGAGCTACCATCAGAAGGTGCTTTCATCAAAACCCCCAGTGCCTGAAGCTGCTGACTCTTATCTGAAAATAGTGGACAAAATGATTCAGCATGTATATCCAAATTAAATTCATCACACTGCCAGTAGTTTGGAGGTTGAAAAGTGCTTCTCACCCTGTTAAGATAATCTGCTCTTTGGTTCCTCTTTTCCAGCTTTCATACCTGCAGGGGCCACGAGCTCTGAATCTAAACTTCAATACAGCTTGCTAACCCAATGATTGAATCCTAAAGTCATTAAAGGCATTTTTTTTTTACACAATAGCTCTTAGTATTACTGTGTTAAAAAGACCTGACATATTTTTACTGCCTACTGTAGATGCTCTACTGGCTATAACTTAAAATGGCTGTCATATAAAATTAGTAGGCACTATTATTGTCTGTGGAAATGCATCCAGTGCAGGTTTCTAATCTCCTGAGGTTGCCAATAAACAAAGTATAGCAGTCACTGTGTTTTTGAAGTACGGTATCTATTTACACTTTACCTTTAGCCATATAGGCTCCAATTCCTGCTACTGCCGGCTCCCTATGTGATGGGGTTTGTAATGAGTTTTATTGAGCTTGGATCCCAGGGTGAAACTATGAATTCCTAATGTTTTCTACAGGCACTAAAAGATCCCCTGCTGCTTTATGTTATGTATCAAAACTTTCACAAATGCCTCTGGTTCACTGGACTGGAGTGTTTGAAGGGAGTTGTTAATTTTAAGACATTAACTCAACATAAGGTGTATATGTAAAATTTTTTGTCATTTAAGTTAAGGTGTTGTTGATTACATTGTATAGGGACACCCCCCCTCCTTCCCCCCATCCTTTTTTCTTTGGATGGGATCATAAGGTAATCATTCCCAAGTTCAAGTATAATTGACACAAAAGGCCAGACACCTGGTAGCAGATTTGGAGACAACGTGCCCTGTGGGTTTGAAGTACATCATGAGTCGTTTAATGCGTCACAGGCCTCACTGCTTAAGGATTCCCAAAATACCACTAAGCAGCAATCTGTTTTAATAAGCTTGCATCTCAGGGTGTCTCAGAGTTTAAGAAGTCATCCTTTTAGCCAGTTCAGCACTTCATTTCTTGATACCAGATGAGTCACACTGCTTAAGGAAAACACACCGGATATTATGTGTGATTCTTGGCGACTGCGGTTTCCCTGGTGGTTGTTAAATGCTCATCCTGCACGAGTACTTTAGGGAGATTTCAAAACTCATTATGGGTTGGCAATTTGTGATATTCAGATGCATTCAGTGGGTTGTTTTGTGTCTGTTATTAGCTTTGTCGTATCAGCCTTCACCATCTCATCTGTTTCAGCTTGTAATTTCCTACATTTCCCCAGAATCACTATTACTGCCCCTCCAAAGAAACACTGTAAACAGCTGTAAATTGGCTGGGATTTAAATCTAGAGGGCTAATAAATCGGCTCATGCTTTCTAGTAATTTGTCCCCTGTAAGATCTTGAGCACTGGGGCAGTTTAGAGAGCATATGTCCTTTTTCAGAAATTAAGAACTCAATTTTAAAGTTTTGCTACTGTAGAGGGATCCTGAGAACTAAAGTGCAATGTTCTTTTACCCAATCACGTTTTGTCTAGGATGACTGCAGTTTCAGCACCATGGTCAGTACCAATTTCAGCACCATGGCCAAGACCAGCTCAGAAAGGCAGCGACCATGCACTGCATTAGGAATAAGTAGAAAATAAACCAGGATGGGTTGTCAGATCCATCTGAAAGCTTTAAATTATTTGTCCTCTGCTTACAGTTTTACTTAGTTTCATGAAGTGTTTCAGGAATCCTAACTGAATTTACGTGGGACTGTTTGATAAAGCCACAGGTACACAAATGACCACAGAAAACTTTAATCCTAGAACTAGCCACTTTCAATTTTTTTATTCATATTTTGGAGATTTTTTTTTTCCTCCCTGTACCCAGTGGGCTGATTTACAATGGAGATATTTCTGCTGTCATCTCCTCCTGTGAATTGCAAGGTAAAAATTGCTCTGCCGTGAAGTGGTGATAGGGTTTATTACTGGAGAGATCGCCAATCAGACTTTTTATTTCACTGAGGAGAAAGCCTCATAGCGAATGTCAAACACAGATTCTAGATTTAACTTGTAGATAATGCCATGAAAATTGTCATGAACAAATTTGCTATCTTGACAGGGGTGAGGAGTCTGTGTGACAGCAGACTGCTCCTGCTTTTCCTTTAATATTTTCAGAGTGTATTTCATGGCTGTAAAGGGCACTGAATTTGGATGAGGATGGTTGGCCTGATGAACATTCACTGGTTACTTTTAGCAAGAGGATGAGATATGAGAAATAGGACAGATATAAAGAGGAAATGAGAGCAGAGAATTAAGGGATCACTATTGAGTTAAAGAAGTGGAGGAAGAGTATGATCACAGAATGTGCTCATCAGTGTGGACTTTGGGACATATTGACGAGGATAGGAGCAAACACATCTGCTCACCTTTTGCATACCAGTCAGAATATGTCATCAGCAGGACGGCAAGTTTCTGGGAGCACATTTCTCCTCCTCCATCCACCTTCATGTCAATGTAAATGTTTACTTAAAATGTTATAGGTCCTCCTTGGATTTTTTTGAAAGGCAGAGTAGGGGTGTGTGTGTTTGATTTGTCTGTCTTGCCTGCTTGAGTAAATTTGTAATGTGCGCGTGTGTGTGTGAGGTCCTCTTCATGTCTGCGTAAGTGTGCGCATTCACTCTTCCAGAGTGTGTGTGTTGATCTTGTTTACGTGTCCAGGCCAGTGGTTAAGGCATGACAGATGGGTATGGGAGACAGAGGAGGAGAGGAAAGACGAATGACCTGACAGCTCCCCTATTCAACTCCTAATCACTGCGGGAGCATGGAGGCTGTGTATGACAGAGGGGAGTCGGTGTATGCGTTGGGAGAAGACAGAGATATGGGGTCTGTGTTGTGCATTTGGCTGCAATGCAAAGTTTTAAATAAAAAATTTTTTTTTAAACTGCATCGGTAGTGTCTCTGTATTTAAAGATGCTGATAGCCTGATGTTTACCAGGAACAAGACCAGACAAGCCTTAGGATTTTTGGGTGAGGTGGCCTTGCCTCGAAACAGAATCTTATCAAGCTTAATCTTGGCTTTATTGCTGAGCATTGGGATTTGAAAACTAATGCATGCTGATTCAGGGTCTCAGTGGAGGAAGTGACATTTTGAGTTGGACAAGAATACTTTATTACATCTCTATGGATACTTCTATATCCATAATTAGATTTTTTTTGGTGTATGCTCACAGTTATGGTGATTTGTGAATTAATGCAAAGAGGAGTGTAAACAAGAAGCCAACTGGTGGAAGAGCTTCAACTTGCCGTGGCATCCTTGTTGGTTGGGTTTGATAGGATGCTGCACTGTTTGTTTTGTTATCTAAGCTTGTATTGATTGATTATTTCATTAGTGCTCTGATTGAATGAACCTGGTTTCTGTTAACTTTCCCCACCCAGAGGCTGTTTCTATGCTATTTTAATCGCAAGGACCAGTGAGCTCACCCACACTTCATAGGAGCAACCACTCATTCTAGAGTAGTGGTCATTTAATTAAACTGAAACACAATGATGACCTAATGTGTCTTCACCCTAATTGTTGCTCAAGGACACATTTGTCCTTTTATATGAGCTACTATGTCACTGGGTTCATGTGCAAGTAAATACCTCAGTGGTTAAGTAATCTTTGTGCTTCTTCTTAGTTTTTGACTAAGGCATAAGGCATTCTTCACAACACTGCTCATTTGGTTGTTAAAAGTCAAGGAACTATCATTAAAAATGCCAGGATTTTTAAATGGAACTTGGTAGCTAAATAAAATAACTTTGTTCTAGTTGAAGTTTTTGCTCTCCAGGATTTTAGATCATCCAGTCAGAGGTTCTTTGCAGTAGTCCTTGTCAAATGTAGCAGGTAGATAAAACTGAGTGTCATCCACATAACGGTGATGGTGAATATTGTTTCTGAAAGATTGAACTGAGGTGGGTCATTTGCATAATGAAAATAGGACCTGAAATGGATCCTTGAGGGATACCACATGTAGTGACCTTAGAAATTATGTGGGCAGTGAAGGTTCTGTCTTTCAGATGAGGGAAAATCAATGTAAAACTTGACTCTGCAAGCCATCTTTGTGCTCCAGATGCTTTAACAGAATGTGTCAAATGCTGCACTGAGATCCAGCAAGACTATGGTACCAGGACCCAGAATCAACCAATAAAAGGATATCGCCATAGACAGAGCAGATTCTGTACTGTACAGATGTCTTATTTTTTGAATCACAGCAAACATAGAACAGTCTAATACAACAGCCATGTCTCTTGCAACATGAAGGATTTTCAGCTGAACCTGAAAATGAGAATATAGCTGGATATGAGCTTTGACCCTGAAATTGGTGTTAGCACAAATAATTCCTAAAACACTTTGCTAATGTGATCAAAATATTTTTTTAATTAATACAAATGTAAGGTGCTAATTGTGTAAAGTTAATTTTGGAAAGATCTTAATTAGGTTTTTTGAATAGAATAAAATTAGGGAAGTGATGGGGGGGAAATGGCAAAGAGCCCAGGACAGCTTTGTCTAACTAGATCAGCATCTTTTGACTTTAGCTTGTACATAAACAGGGCAATGACATGGCAGATATGTGACTCCTAAAATATGACTTCTATCTTGATGGTGAAAAAATGGCAGCTGTAAATTGCACTGAGAATCTGATCTGATCTGTGAAAACACCTTTGTGCATTTTTTTTTTTGCTTCCCATCTAGGTGTAAACACCATCCCTTCAGTGTGACCCCCTGCTATTTTAGAGTCATAAAATATTTATAGGATATAAACAAGGAACAGTCTGGACTGAAGCACAGTAACACCTGCGTATTTTTTTTCTCCATCACTCCACCTACTCACCTGCTAGTGAAAAATGGCATCCAATCTTAGTGTAGACAGGTTGCAAACAACAAGAATGCATGAACTAGCAGATGATACAATTTTATTTTCTTCCCCGAGATATCCTGGCTGCATTTTACCATCACATGTAAATTGTATCTGGATTAATATATGGCTGATCGTCATTTCCTATGAAGCAAACAATTGCAAGAAAGACTGCAAGGATTTCAGTACTTTGCCCCCCCACACACACACACACACACCCACCCACAAAAAAAAACTAACATGAATTAAAAATAATTTGACATTACATTAAACCTACTGAAACAAAGTGTTGCAAGGTGGTGATGGAGCTGACTAGCGTGCTTTTGTGCCAACGGCCTGGGATATCAATACTTGGCTCAGAATGCTGCGTTGACAGTCACCAGTAAAGCTGATTGCAACAAGAGTGATACCCACCGGCTGTGAGCAGAGTAGCAATAAAACAGACTCTTGTGGTGATAAACCAAGTGCTGCAAGAGGGAAAGTTAGGACAGAACGCGGCCAGGTTTTTTTTGTTTGTTTTTTTTTAACGGGGGGGGGCATATTATTGAGCATGTACCAAAATAAGTAAAAAAAAAAATTTCCATAGAGGCTTGTATGTGAGACTTTAATTGTTTCATATTGGAGTGAGCATGAATTCACCATGAATTTAGCTCTAGATGTGTTCACTACAAACTAATACTGTACTCAAAGGTGTGTGCACTGGTACTCAGAATATGCAAAGCATTTGGGAACTCAAGCCGCTATCATCACTTTGCAAGAAAGTGTGTGAGCGTTCGTGTTTTGCATGCTGTGCACACAGCTCTGAAAGCTGGAGCTCAGTGGTTGTGTCGGGGCATCCAAATCAGGAAAGGGCCTCTGAGTGTTTGTGTGAGACATTACTGAGATGACGACTAGTGAAAAAGGAGACAAAGTGGTAGGTAGGGAGAGCCCAAGTGTTTGTGTGTATTTTTTTTTTTTGAGTGTGCATTAGAAATCATTAAGGGAAATGGAGTGAAGGGACTGCTTGTGCATTTATCTGTGTGTGTGTGTGTGTGAGTGAGAGAGCCACAGGCATACCGAGCAGCCTCACAATGAACACATTGATCTAGTACAGCAGAGAGGAAAAGGACAAACCCCCATGTTTTAATGGTGTTGTTAATCTCCTCCCTCGATTATTTCCACGTCTCTCATTGGTAACAGCTGTTGGTGTTATATTTCTCTCATCCCTCTGTCACGTCACATTTCTGTTTTGTTTCAACTTTTTGATTGCTCCCCCACACCCTCACCTATTAAGTTTGTTTACACATATGAATAATAGATGTTGAAAAATATTGAAAATTCCAAACTTGTCAAGGTGAAACAAAAATATCCCAAGGCCCTTTATTTATAATAATAATAATAATAAAAAAACCTCCTTCTGGTTACTAATAAAATACTTCTTTTTTTTCAGCCACTTGTCATAAACTGATTTCAGATTCCAAACATAAGCTGCTAATTGTCTAAAGTTCATTTTGGGAAGATCTTAATTTGCTGCTTTGAAAAAAAATTGGATGACATTCGTCTCTTGTTTGTAACAAAATGAAGAGAGAAGTAGGTGGCAGGTTACTGTAGTGTAAATACTGGAGGAAAATGTTTCTCTGTGCTTTCAAAAGACCTCACAGATGTAGAATCAGTAGTAGGTAGGTTTGCTTCACCTACACAGGTAGATTTGTGTTTTCACTTGTTTTATATCTTTATGCTAAGTTAAGCACCTGCTGATGTTAGTGTCATAACTTACCACACAGATGTGTGGTTTTAGCAATGTTTCCCAAAATCAAGGTGTTTTTTTTTTTTGTTTTTTTTTAAAAAAAAAACCCTCTAATGACATGAAACACATTTGGTTCTTTAGTTAATATGTTGTGTTTTTAATCAAACATACTGAGTCTGAT
This sequence comes from Pterophyllum scalare, assembly GCA_024447675.2. Lineage (NCBI taxonomy): Eukaryota > Metazoa > Chordata > Actinopteri > Cichliformes > Cichlidae > Pterophyllum > Pterophyllum scalare. The sequence goes on along the minus strand of JAMQGT020006177.1, from coordinate 113,473 downwards.
AGTCTGCGTTTGGCTGTACTCAAGCTTTGATTTTTATCCAATAAAAATGTATTACATAACAATATCCAGATTTCACAAAGCTGCTTGGAGACTAGTATGTGAGGTAGCAGCATATGATCTAGTTTAATGCAGTTATTGTTGGCAGATTCTGTAAATGGAAGAGAGGGGGGGCACAGGTTTTTGAAGTCTTACTGCAGTGATAGCACTGGGCGAAAATCCCTTTTGTTTTGGTCCACAGCTTGTAGCCCAAGGCTTGGCAGTGCAGCACAGCCATGTGAATCCTCCAGCTCTTGTCGCTTTTTCTCTCCAGCTCTGCTCCCTGTAGTAGACGACTAAGACTGCAGTGTCATCTTGTGTTTGTGCCCGTATAACTCAGAAAACACAAATCCTCTTTTCCCTTGCTGGGGATGTGATCATGAGTTTTTTTGGTATGTTTGTTTGTTTTTTTCCCCCTTGATTTCAGCTCATTCAGTTTTGTTTTATTTCTAATATTTTTGAAGGAAATAATGCCATCATTCATATAAATATTAAAAAAATATCCTTTTTGCTTTTTCTCTTGCCTTCAGTTTTAATTCCATCTGTAATCATCTGTCTTCTTTTGCCTTTAATGGCATGACTAGCATGTGCTTTATATGCCCAGGCACACTGATCTCTCTTCTACATCCTCCTCTCTCTGTGCTCAAAATGGAGTTTTTATCTGTGTGTGTTTATTGCTCAGCTGCCATCTCCCAATTACATGATTCCTGAGTGATTGTGCTGCTGCAGTCGTTTGAAGTCGCTCTGATTTTGTCTGTCATCTAAATGCCCAAATTGTGGCTGTAAATTAGGTCCGTCTGTGGGCTACATTTAAAGGGGGCATATACTTAAAAGCTCTTTGTGTGTGTTGGTTCTGTATGTGTGTGAGGTTGAGGTCTTCCTTTTTTAATGTCACTTAAGACTCCATATCAGGTCATATGCAAAGACACTTTTGGCAAACTTGGAGAAATAATCTCTCAAGCAGTTTACATTCCTTGACTCCCCCCCCCTCCCTTGGGGACATTAAACGGCGATAAACACGTTTAATGCTGCTTCAGGAATATATTAACATATCCTTTCACTCAGTCCCTCCAACGCTCTCCTCTTTTGTGCTTTTTTTTTTTTTTTTTTACTAATCTCTCTCCCATTCCTTTTTCTGTCACTCTTCCCTTTTTTCCCCTCACTCTTTGTGCCTCTTACAACAATTCAAAGCAGTCGAGTCACATCAAGACAGACAGTGGGTGGGGTGGGGTGGGGGGTAATGAAATCAACTCCAACATTTATATATTTTTCCTGTGTGTTCTCCCTTTACTCTCCCTCTTTTGGCTAATTTAGAGTACTTAATTGGTGATACAATACATCTGAGGCAGGCAAACAACTGCAAAAAAGAAATAAAATGTAATTGGTTTTACAGTCGACTTTTCTCCCCATTCCTCACACGTGTGTTGAAGCTGAGATTGTTTGAAGTACTGCGTTATTAAAAAAAATTTTTAATGGCGTTACAACTTGTTTACCGATGTGTAGGTAGCGCATGCTTTGTATGCTTAACTGTTTAACACCGATTAACACTGACGCTTTCTTCAAAAGAACTGCCGTCTTTCCTTTCAAGCGATTTAAATTGCAAAATAGAACTGCAGCCTTGACTCGCTTGCTTTTCTATACGATGCGTTTTCTGAAACTTGCATGAGTTTATGCAAGAGATGCTTTAAAATCCTTTATATTGGTGTTTTTACTGAGCGGTTTACACATTCTCCTCTTTGTTTTCTCTCCATCTCTAGACCAACATCCCTTTCCTCCAGAACGTTCTGTCCAACCACCAGTTCCTGCACTCCACAGTGGACACCCAGTTCATCGACGAGAACCAGGAACTCTTCAACCTAAAACCCACTCAGAACAGAGCCCAGAAACTACTACACTACCTTGGTCAGTGTGGGAATAATATGCAAACACACACAGGTGGAAACCAAAAATCACTTTAGCGGTTTCAATCATTTTCCTATGTACTATATTGATTGACCAAAGTCAATGTTAAAATTACATTACAGATTGTTTCTTATGTTGAACACGGTCAGCAACAGTTTTAACATGTGTTCTGTTGCACTTCACCACAAAACTAAGACCTTAGGAGTTTGAAAGAGTACTAATTTAGCAACCAAATATATGGAACTGAGCTTGAAAAGGTGAAATCTTGTCTGGAGAGTTGAGATCGTTTTAGATACTTTTAGATTAGGGGTCCAACTTACAGATAAGACCAGTATAGTTAAATGTCCTTATTATCTCAGGCTTCCGCCAAACCTCGGGTTCAGAAAGACAAAGCTCAACTCTATATTAAAAAAAAAGGGTAAATGGCTAAAGAGAGAAAATGGAGAAAAGGGAAAGAACCTGGATGTCTAATGTACAGAAAACCTGTAAAACACAAATGTAGGAGGACACAAAGATGGACTATAATCCATACTAGCCTTGGGGCTCCTGTTTTATAACCCTCATTGATTTTCTTTCTCTCTTTTTGACTGTCTTGTTTTTTAGGGTCTCCTGGATGTGTTATAGAACTCCATCTGATTTGTAATCTCTATTTTTATGCTCTTATCCAGGTCATGTGATGGTGAATGGACCAACAACTCCCATCCCAGTCAAGGCTAAGCCCTCCTCCACAGACCCTGTCGTTCCTCCTGTCACCATGGGTATGTCGGCCAAAAGCAGTTTTACCAGTCATAGTGCATCATTTACCCTCTGTCACAAAATATTCAGTCAACTCTGATGGCAGTCCTCCATCTTTTTTTTTTCTTTTTTTTTCTTTTTTTTTCTGCTTCCTCTCAGTCAGCAATCAATAACACATTGTCCCAAAACATAAAAGCATTTGGCTTAATGGAGCTTGAGCCTGAGCTTGCATCTGAAGGAGTGTCAACAAAATGTTAAAGGAGAGGTTATTAAAAAAAAAGAGAGGTTGACACCCACAAGACAATGTCCCAGGACTGCTACCACAAAAATACCAGGATGCATCATCCCACATTGAATTTATTGCATTTGTACTAAATTAACGAGGTACTGCCATAGCAAGTGTGTGTGTGTGTGTGTGTGGTGGGGGGCAGGCAAGCAAGCACCATTGCTAAAAATGCAAACACTTGTGCATCCATAGGGCACTTTGGATAAAAGCACTGGCTGAATGACAAATGGGCTGTCGAACGATCTTATAGCTGTAGGCAGAAGGGCCTTCCTAAATGGCTCAGTTTAGCACTTGGGGAGGAAAAGGGTTTTAGCCCAGAGTGCTCTGCTGAGCTTTGAATACAGCAGGGAGAGGTGCAGCTCATTGCTTCTGAAAGGCAGAAGTTCTCCACTTCTCACCCTGCTCCGCACCGGCACCTTTGTAGTCTCTCAGGGAAGGCCAACGGCCAAGCTGGGCTCTTTGATGAGCTACTTTAGGTCTCTGGGGTGAGGCCACCTCCACCTTCCCCCCTCAAGGCTATCTACAGTATTAAACTATATTTTGTGAAGTAAAAACAAGGCTGGAATATTGTTTAGATACTAATTTTAAAATTATGTGTTCTTAGTTTTATACAGATAATAAAACAAAAGGCTTATTTGAATGGATCTCATCTCCAGGGTCATTCGGCAATGATGTACTTTTTCATCCTTTCTTGCTGAACTGTCAGGTGTAAATTTGTTCTTTGCACAAACTACATGAGTTTATGCAGCTGCTCATTTTGACAGGAACAAAATAGTCAACTGTGTTACTCTGACATGTTTATCAGCACCCCGTTCTGCCTCAGCACATACCCCAGCATGCCTACTAAACATGAATTTATAGCAAAATAATGTGAATATTATGAATCATAATCAGGCATAACTAATCAAACCTGACATTTTAAAAAACAAAACAAAACAAAAAAACATGCACAATGGAATGGAGCAGAATGGGACACACTCTGCAGTGTTTGTGCATGTCTGCATTTGAGTGTGCATTTCTCCATGCATGCCCTCCGCTGTTTTCATTTATGCAAATTTTCTTTTGAAGGCCATCGTTGCCGGAAAGCAAACACACACGTGTGCATTAAATGACACAAACTGACACATGCTTGAGCAAATGCTATAGACACAGACCCTTTGAGTGCACCCCCCTCCCACATACCTACTGTATGTGCAGCTGATGAGGTAGGTGTATGTAGCACAGGCATGCACAGAGGCATACCTAAAGCTTAGTAATGAGATTTGTAATGTGCTTATATCCTTTCTTTCATTCAATGGAGGGATTGAGAGAAGAGAGGGATTAGGCCTGTATTATCACACTCTGTGGAGAGGGATGGAGGGAGGGACAGGGCCGTGGAAGGAGAAAGGGGTTATAAAAGGAGGACAGAAGGCTTGGGCAGTGTATAATCCCTGTACTGTATATGGTCAAATAGGGTACAGTGACAGGTGAGACACGGATAGAAAAATTGATATTGGTGAGGAGGGACGACAGGGAAGATACTGAAGTATTATTGCTATGTAACTCTCACTGATGAGAGAAAAGCAAAGGTCAGTCACACTGTGATATCTCAAAATTTCACATTTAAAGATAAGCAATTTAGAGGAGTTCCCACCACACAGAGGAATGACAAGTATTCCTGAAAGACATGGTGAGGGTGTTCTGACAGAGCCTGTTAAGTACTCAGAGGCCATTATTTTCTAATTAGGATTTGTAGTCTGAAACGTTCCCTCTGAAGGCTGATTGCTGGTGGTTCAACGATGTTGCAGAAGTACACCTTGTTCCAATTATTATCTGGATTTATTTAATGGAGGACATCTAGAGGTTAATCACCAGATGCCTGTGAGCCAGCTCTAGGAAGAATGACTAATAAAAATGACAGACTACTTTCCACCTCCCAGTTATGCACTGTATTTCCATTTTTAGGATTAAAGTAGAGGAGTAGTTTGTACAGACACATGGACATAAACCCTTAAGATTCCCTTTTTGTTTGTTTTTTGTTTTGTTTTTTAAAAATACCCTTTTTTATTACCCATCTTCAAACAAAAACTGTTTGTTGCTTTTGTTTCTCTTTAGATCCAAACATCACATGTACACAGCATTAAAAAAGGTGTAACAGTCTTAAATTGGCTTTGTGAAACCTGAAGATACTTCAGGTGTGTGTATAGCAAAGTAACTTAAGACTTCATGAAGTACAGAGGTTTCAACAGAAGATGCAAACCACTAATTAGCAAGAAGAACACGAAGGAATTTGCCGAAAAGTACAGAGATAAGCCTCAGAAGTTCTAGTACAAAGTGTTATGCACTGATGGGACGAAGATGAACCTTTACCAAGGTGATGGAAAAGGTTTGGAGACTGACAGGATTGGCTCATGATTCCAAACATATGAGCTGATCTGTGAAACTCAGTGGAAGTAATGTCACGGCTTGGGCTTGCATGGCTTCTTCTGGGACAGGTTCATTAACTTTCATTGATGTCACGCGTGATGACAGCAGTCCAGTGAATTCAGAAGTCTACAGAAACATTTTTTGTTAAATTAAAGAAAGATGCAACCAAACTGATTAAGAGGAACTTCATCTTGCAGCAAGATGACGACTCAAAATGCACTGCCAACACAAAGAGTTCATCAGGGGCAGGAAGTGGAAGGTTTTAGACTGGCCTAGTCAATCTCCAGACTTAAACCCTTTAGAGCATTTTACCTGCTAAAGAGGAGGCTGAAGGGAATTAACCCCCCCCCCAAAAAACCAAAAAAAAAACCCAAAAGCATCGCAACAGAAGAATGCAAAAGTTTAGTGATGTCAGTGGGTCACAGGCTTGCAGTTATTGCAAACAAAAGATCTACAACTAAATATTAAGTCTTATTCATTTTAATGTATTTTAAGTTTTTCTGTTCCTACTGTATTCTTTCGCTCACAATAAAAATGGGTGGGTTCAGACAAAAGGTGCCACCTTCTGACTTGTCTTAGATCCAGGTGTAAATAGCTGTAAATAAAAGCTGAGATGTTGGTCTTTTCTCATATTGATTTTTTTCTTTTTCTTTAGTCAACCCCAAATGTTTTCAGTCTACAGCAAAAATAAAGGGATTGGCCTCACTGGTACTTTTGATACTTTTGGAGGGGAGTGAATGTCGCATTTATGATACAAAAACTTTTACAAAAGAATTTGACAGCTAAATCATACCTGTACTAATTAGCAGTCCCACCGGCTCTGTCAATTAAAAAGTTCCAAAGCGCACACACAAGAGTTTTTGTAGTTAGACGTCAACTCAGAACAGAGGCAAGGCATACTGCATTTACTTTAATTATCTAATAAAGATGCTCTGGGCAGTGTAGCTCATTCTTATCTAGTCATAGTTTAGTTGGTGTTGTAGAGCAGGGGAAGCAGGTGAAGAATATCAAGGTAAGAGTTATGAAACATCAGCCTGGGCAACAAAGGGAAGGCAAATCTGGGTACTGGCAGTGAGGTGTTTTCAATGCAGATGAGCGGGAATGTTTGTGTGCAAATTGGTCAACAGTCAAGCACAGCAACCCCTTGGGAATTGGATCTCTTTAATAGTTTTTGCACTGCAGAGAACTCTGTTGTACAGAGAACAACACACACCTCCACCTCCAGCACTGTTTTCTAGGCAACTGTGGTATGTGTAGGCTCTGCAGTCCCAGTGCATATGCCCTCATTTCCTCAGTGTTGTGTTGAGATGCAAGGACGCTACAGGTGGTAAAAACAAAGTTTCTAACATTTCATTTATGTGATAAATGCAAGTAAGACTTTGACAATGAATCATCCACATTCCCTTATATAAAGATCTTGATCAGTTCAAACGTCTGTGTTCTTGCTTCAGCAGCATGATTTCAGAGCTCATCTACTCTGCCAGTGTGAGCTCATTTTGTATCCGCATTAATGTGTTGGCATGTGTGAACAAATGCATCTGCATCTCTGTGTATGTGTGTGTTGCCCATTTCACTTGTGCTGGTCTTAGAGACAATTATAGCAGAAATCATTTGTTTTCGGGGATGAGGTTCAACAATAAAAGGTCAAGAGCAAGGATTCAGCTACACAGAGAGCGAGAGAAGGAAGGTTGGAGGACATCTAAGCTGGCAGAAAGTACCTCATTAACTAGTCTTTTTGATTGATGACTGTACACGGCACAGCAAAAATAGAGCCAAATTGTGCTTCCAATATTTTAATGCCTTGGGTTGCGCTTGTGTTTAATTGCAAAGCAGAGGGGAGAAAGATTAGGACAGAAGTTGGGTTATAGCAACAGAGAGCCAGGTCTATGTAATGTTTGTTTTGAGGACCACTAAGCCGTAATAAACTGGAAATGTCAGCATTTGTCTTGGGGATTCCACATCAATTTTTATTCCTACTTGTGGATGCTTTTAGCAGTTGCATTATGTTTCAGTGCTGTATGTGACATTACAGTCTTGTGAGCTAACCACAAGCCCTTAAACACTGGCAGCATGTCCAGCAGTCTCGGGTTCTTCGGGGATTAGAGCCTGCCAGCTTTAAAAAGCACTCTTAATGGATGTGGTGCTGTTTTCCTTTTAAAAGTTCACCTGTTAGCTTGGATTATGCTGAAAGACGGAAATATCTCAATTAATGGATGAGTCAACATGAAAGTCATCGGTGATGCCAGGAGACGTAGACTTTTGCAGACTCTGGTCACCTGTTTGACTTCTGTTGTGCCAACGTGTAGCTCCAAAATTAACCTAAAAAACACATTTAGGTGTTTTTTTGTTTTGTTCTTTTTTTTTTTTAAACACGCATAGTAATTAGGAACTGTTAGGATGCTAACAAACAAAAAGAACTAAACATGGTTCACAATGTACTTGCCAAACATTTGCATAGCAAGTATATTGTTCCAGGGAGAAAAGGTACATCCTGTACAGGTCTCCTGTCTGTTGCAGGGCTAAAATGTTGATGGTGTTGTCAAATGTCTAACAGCAGGACTCCTTTTTGATTCGGGATCTAAAATCGAGGTCACATGCCAGAAACTAAGGACTACGAAGGAGATGTGTGAAAGGCCCAAATAGCAACCATCCTAGAAGTTGTTCACTTTAAGCTGATAATGTCACGTACTAAGATCAGTCACTTTTATTTTACTTAAAGGTAGCATCTTAGTTTATATGTAATACCATAGCCATATGAGTCACTGTCAGCGGGAGCAATCCATTTTCACAAATTGGTGGGTGGTGTATCTAATAAACCAGCTGCTGAGCTTATATATTCCTGGATTCTTTTATAGCTGATCTCCTGAGCTGTGGGTGATAGGAGCAGTATTGAGCAATAGCATAAACCTCATTAGTAGAAATTATGACAAGTGCCAGACCTGATTTGAGTGCAGCTTAAGAGGAAACATCATATGCATACAGTACAAGTTTACTTGTTAAATGAGTGTAAATCTGTTATCTTGCCCCTCACTGGCAGTGAGGGCCAAGTCAATGCACTGCAGAAGATTGGATAAATAAAGGAGGGCTTATAAAATGTCTTTGGCTGTTTAAAAAAAAAAAATTAAACCCTCTTTGTAGTGCATTGCTGTAATTGAAAGCCTGTGGTGTATAAAACCTACCTTTATTTTTCTATTTGTATATCAGTCCATTTTCTGTTCATGAAAGTACTTGCACAGCCTTGTGCGGCAGAATAAAATAATTCTTCAAACATCTGATTTATCTATCACATACAGTATATTCCCACAAACCATTTCTCCTCTATATTGTTCTCCTCGTTAACATTCCTTTCTCTCTCTGTCTCTCTTTCCCACCAACAGGTGATCCTCCTGTAGGTTTCCGTGACGTGCTGTTGCGCGACGGTCCTGAGGGATTTGCCAAAGCGGTCCGTGCCCACAAGGGTCTTCTCCTAATGGACACCACATTCAGGGACGCTCACCAATCTCTCCTGGCTACCAGGGTTCGGACCCATGACCTGAAGAAGATCTCGCCATTTGTCAGCCACAATTTTAGCAACCTGTTTAGCCTGGAGAACTGGGGAGGTGAGCTTGTGTTGAGAGGAACTTGTCAGCTTCGTATTAACTGAAAGTTGCACCAGTCTTTTAAACCACATCTTCATCCCCCAAACATTTCCTTTTGCATGATACACTCAAACTGCCTCACAGATTGAAGCTAAAACACTTTAACTGCAGTGTGAAGATGCAGAATAACTGAACTATAATATCTGATCTGCTACAGACAGCAGTGTTTTGATGGCTATCTTGTTAATTAAATCCTTTTGTATGCCATTTTATTGCATCTGAACACGAGTGCCTCTGCTTTCTATTCTCACCGCACTCGCGCCATTGATCATTCTTCATTGTGCCTCTTAGTTTTTCTTGTTTGACCTGTGAAACTTGTGCGTCATTGAAAACGGACCTGGTTCTTTCATGTGTCCTTCCAGAACTCAGTCTCCAGCAAATTCCCTCAATAGACAGTGATTGTACCTTTTGCCTACTCTTCAATGAATGGAGAAAATCACACATTATTGAAACTTCGTGAAGCATGTGCAGTACACTAATGTACCTGTATAATATGCAATTACTCTGAAATTGAAACGAAAATGCGTGCAGCATGTGTGAACAGCTGGTGACATGGCCAGTTATCAGCACTTCTTGATAACGGTGCTGTGAGAAGTGCAGTTATGAACAGGGTTTGTTTTTTTTCCCTCCCCTCCATTAGAACACTTAGAACATGCACATTCACGAGGAGGATTTTCCCAGAGAAGCTCTTGAGGTTGTAACATTCAATTTAATGCTCAATTATATAGAAAACTACTGTGAACAAACAGAAGTAAACAACAAAATGCACTTTTCTACTTTTCCAGTGACTTGCTCATCTTTAAATGCTGGCTGAGTGGTACGGGGTGGGGGCATGAAAGAGTCTGTGGTGAACACTCTTTGGAGAGTTGTAAACCCTTTCTGAGATTAAATTCCTCTTGGAAACTGATCATAGTGCACCAGTTAAGGGAAATGCAATATATTTCATTACTGTGGGAGAGCACTTTGAGCTGATCTCACATTAAGCAACTGTCTACTTACTTCATGTGTGAACAGATAAAAAGGCTATAGCAAAAGTAAATTATTGAGTAGATATTTCAATAAAAGGGGCTTAAATGCTTCCTGAGTTCCGTCTCCCAGAATAGTGTGATGTTATTATGAGGCCGGCCGAAGAAAGATGATAGGAGTTCAATTTGGCTGTGTTTGAGCAGTCACTTTAAAAGCAAATCTTTGAAGAGATGCTCTGGAACCTTGCAGTGAACTCGGTCTTTCACTGTGGAGCAAATTGTTGAATAGGTGCCAGGGAAGCCCTGTGTCCACGTGCATCGTCATATGATGAAGCAGCTCTGAAAAGAGAGAGCGCTTTGGTTAAGGCACATAACAGACACCTTTTTAAAAATATCACTTCCCTGTATTTGGCAACATAACATACATCCGAGTTTCCAGCTGAGGACTTTAGCATTATTTCCAAACATAGCTTTGCTCCCGATGATCCCGACACTATTTCAGTTGGTTTCTCAGTGGAGTTGTGCACAGACTCGTGGGGCGGTTGTCTAGACTTTCAAAAGCTGTCATCTTTTTCTTTTTAGAAATGGCTTGGACATGTCTGCATTTCTCTCATAAGAGCACAGAACATTACATGTTCCAGAAATGTCTTTTTGACTCTGCCGAACAGTCAAAAGGAGAAAAGACGCGGCGTGCTTGGAGGCCATTTTTATGGGTAAACATCAGTGATGTGAAGAGAACCTACTTTTCTAAACTGGGGATTATTGTGGCCTTTTAATAGCCTAAAACAGTGACCCACTGGACTTTTTTAAAACCAGCTGAAGAGGGGAAGGTTTTTTTTAATTCATTTATTTTAATTTTTTTTTTCTTTTTTTTTTTTTTACAGGTTGTTGTGTGGTGATGATGATTGTGCACTTAAATACAATCTGGGGTCCAGCAATAACAATTTAAAAAATATAGTAAGAACAACTAAGGTTGTCAGTATAACATGCAGTTATTCTTATATAAGCACTGTGGTGAACACACTTAATCTGACCCTTCGCAACAATGAGAGCTGTCTGTTAAACCTGTAGATTAATCTGGTGTCTGAGCTGAATCTAGTTTTTGCATTGAGAGCACTGAGCATCTTACTTTGTCTGCTCGTGTTTGACTTGAAGCGGGAGTCGGCTTCTGAAATCTCTTGTCAGTGAAAACTCTTGAAGTCTAAACAGTGGTTTGTCTTCATAAAGAAGTTGAAGTAAATATACGCCTGTCTCGCTCTCATTTTTTATAACTGTAGTAGATCACTGAAATCAGATGTTGAACGTGGGTTGGAGAAGTTTACACAACTATTGACAGTAACTCTTTAATGGGCATAAAGATTGATTACGCTCTGTTAAGAGAAAATTTGGCCATTATGTGAATAAGGAGAGAGGAGTAATCTGCTAGTGGATCCTCTTGAGGCTTCAGTGCTTCCTGCATGATAGGATTATGAGTCAGAGAAAACAGCATGGTACTTTCTCATAATTATTTAACCTGTTAAAGGCAAAAATATCCCCACCCAACCTTCTTTTAACTTCCTGTCATCTTGTCTGTATTAATAATTTAATTTAAGCTAATTTGGTAATAACACAACATTTAGAATAAAGTGAAGAATTTGTCACTAATTATTTTGACACACAGGATCTTGGTGGTAATTTCAGTTTGGTGGTTTTGCTTAGACAAGAGTGAAACCCAACATGGGGATCCAGCTGCTTCATTTTCTTTCTGTTTTCTGCTTGCCCACAACTTATAAATTGAATACCTCTACTTCTTAACACTTAACACTTGAAGCCTCAAAACAATCCAGTTCCATTAACATTTTATTGAGAATTAAGTGTTGACTGCAAGTCACTTTGCAACCCACTTCTGTCATGTCTGTTGCCTCTTTCTGATCTGGGGGTGGTGATGTCATTTCATATATGTGCACGGGAAAGTAGCAGCGAGACAGCAGCAAGGTAAAAGCTTTCAAGATTATATACACACCCCCTTTGTTGAAGGGCGGGGACTTGCCACAGCACAGCTGTACAACAAAATACAATTTTGTTTTGTTTAAAGTGGTCCTGACTGATTTTAGGAGGATTTCTCTGAAGTCACATGAGACTTTATACTAACAAGTAGCTCTCACAGGCCGAGTAGTGCTCCCCTGATGTGTGAACGTCTCCTCAGATAAAAGCAGTAAGGATAATATACTGTATCCTTTTCGTCCTCACTGTTAAACATTCTTCATTCTCTGTTCTTAAAACCCAAAGTTCTCAAATTGACCACTTGCCAGCCTTGTTTCCTAGCCTCATATTGATTTAGAGTGTAAAACAAATTAGACTACCACGCAGTAAAAAGGGTTGGCTCTAGCACCCACTGTCCCACAGCGGCAGCTTGTAAAAGTACCCTTAAACAGTTCCTCATAAATCACTTAATGACCACAGGAGGAATGACGGCCATGCCTCCCTAAGATTAGGTCCCTATACAGTGCACTTTTGTTACTCATCTGTGCTCAGATCACCTGGAATAGAAATAAATCACTAAAAAGAGCTGATCATCTGACTCTGTTACTCAGTGTCCCCGCGCAAGAATGTTTTTTTGTTTTGTTTTTGACACAGTGGTCTTAGATGGGGAATATTGCTTTCACATGTTTCAGCTGCTTAGAGGCAGAATGAATCATTGAAGAGATTAAGCCTGTGAAAGCCCTTTGAGGATTAAGTCCTTTCCTGATATAGCGTTCCTCCCCACACCAGCAAAGATACAGTAAAATGAACTGGGTCACATAATGTATCTATATGGTTTCCTCATCTATTTTACACTTGGGAAATTTATCAGATGGGAGGGGTAGATTCTTAATTGCTCTACGCCATCATGCTGCTATCTGGATCTTGTTCGTTACACAGGCAGTTGTGTAATCACGAGTCTCACAAGTTTTAAGGGATGTGAGCAGATTCTTGGTACAAGCAGGAGAGTCTCTACAGCACCAAGTTAGCTCAACCAAACTTAAGCGAAATAAAACTGTTGCATCGGGCAACGTTGCACACACAGGCAAAAATGATAAAAGCTGAATGCTTTTTCATTCTTGTGGATGAAACCATGTCACAGCCTCAAATACAGTTGTGGTCAGATGTTTACATACGCTCATGGGCACAAGTCTTGCGGTAATTTTGGGCTTTTAATGATTTCTTTGAACTGTTCTTTTTCCACAGTGGAATGATTTCACAGCATACATCTTTAATGACTTTAAAGCAAGTATTGGGTGCACAAGTTAAAATGTATTAGATTTTCTTTAATCCACAACGAGGCCCAAAGCGCACACACAGGCTCATATACACATACACTTTGAATAATGGTGCCGACAGTCCTACAGTGTATTTTAGCTTGACAAGGCCAAGGCCTGTTAACTTCTCATTATAGTGATTATGATTGATTGCAGCTGGTACTGTCTTTCCCAGTATTATGACTGCATAATTGTGCTACAGCACTCATTGGAGGGACCAATAATGAAGATCTACGAAGAACTGTAAGTTTACACAAGTTGGGGAGGTCTCTTGGAGCCATTTCTAAATAACTGCAGATTCCAGGACTACGTTGCCAAAGTCTGGAAGAAACGTCACCCTCAGAAGCAAGTTTCACATCACCATTTACTGGGAGGGTGCTGTCCAAGAAAGAAGCCCCTGTTCCAAAATCGAGACCTTCAAGCTCCCACATGGACAAGCCAAAAATACCTTCTAGAGAAGTTTTATTGTCCGAGACAGCAATTCAGCTATTTGGCCACAATAACGAGGTATTTTTGGAGGATTAAAGGTGAGGCTTTCAAACCTAGCAACACTGTACCAGCTGTCAAGCACAGTAATGTGGTAGCATCATGCTCTGGGGCTGTTTTGCTGCCAGTGGTACTGAGATATTGCAAAGTGGATGGAATAATGGAGGACTACCACCTCCAGATATTTAAACTTCACCTCAAATCAACAGCTGGATGGTTGAAACTTTGAGACAATTGGGTGTCCCAACAGGACAATGGTCCCAAACACACATCAAAGCTGGTTTTGGAATAGATAAAGCAGACTAACATTAAGCTTCTGGAGTGGCCTTTCTAAAGCCCTGACTTCAAAAACCCTACTGAAAATTTGTGGACCGTTGACTTTATACGAAGTCTGCCAATTCTGCCTAGAAGAGTGGTCAAATATTGGCCAGAATTATGCCAGAAGCTTCTTAATGACTACCAAAAAACATCTGGTTGAGGTGCAACTTGCTAAGGGTCATTTAACCAAATATTAGTGGCTTTATGTATACATTTGAAACCTGTGTGGATTAGAGAAAATCCAAAATAAATTCAAACTTGTGCACCCAATTTTTTTTTTAAGTCCACCCTGGAAAAAGAACAGTTCAAAGAAATCATTAAAAGCCCCAAATTACCATGACATTCATGCCCATGAGTGTAAACCTCTGACCAAAACTGTAGGACAATAATTTTCTATTTTTGGTTCCTGTTTGTTTGGCACACATTCAGCTCTAATTTGGAGGCTGCCCCTCTTTAAAAAAAAAAAAAAAAGAGGCAGGCTGCTGCAGTTGCCCTGCCTAATGTCCTGCACGTGGGACCAGCTGTCAGTCTTCATTTGCGATATCAAATTATCAGAGTATATTCTGCCATCCCAGATGAATTTCTCACCCAGGATCGTGTTTTGCTATCTCACGTGCAATGAAACATTAATACTAACATGTTTAACATCAGATAGGATTGCTTGGAGTCATTTCTGCTACAAGCTAGTGGTTTAAGAGATGCTGACATTGGCTAAATTCCAATCCGAGAGGGGGATGAAGAGGAGGGTTTTTCCAGGGCAACCCTACATCTCAGAGTAAGGAACAAGCACTTGTACTTAGTATTCTCTCCGTGTCTAAACGTATGAGTGCTCAGAAAATGAAATTTAATGATGACAGTGTTGGATCAGCAGAATACCACTGGAGGCTTCAATATTTCTGGCTGATATGATAAATGGGTATGAGAATCGCTAATCTACTCCCCCAGAAAGGGAAATGAGAGATCGCTATCTTTTTTTCTTTTTGCCTCTTCCACTGCAACATTTCTGAGATTTTAAAATGACTTAAAGAAATGAACATGTTAGGATGAACAATATATGTGCAACTATCATCAGATATTTTATTTGGGCATTCATTGTGTTTGTGGATCTTCATGCCTTTGTGGGTAATGGGAGAAGTTTGAAATACTATTTTTTTGATTTACAAATTGAGATCAAAGTCTGTGTGATGGATGAGACTGGAGATGAGAGCTGAAATAAAGTGTAACGTGTGTGTGTGTCTGTGTATAGGTGCTACCTTTGACGTGGCCATGCGATTCCTATCGGAGTGTCCCTGGAAGAGACTGCAGGAGCTGAGAGCTTTGATCCCAAACGTCCCATTTCAGATGCTGCTGAGAGGAGCCAACGCTGTGGGCTACACTAACTACCCTGACAACGCTGTCTTTAAGTGAGTCATACACACACACAGGTTTTGTCATGCTGCGTTTCATTTTAATTCAGTTCAGAGGCAAATGATTGAGTTTTAATATGAATATGTATATTCTGAATCCAAACTATCTCTAATGATGAATGTCCCGACATGCACACATACCCCAGCTTAAGATGCATTGTCAAAGAGATACAGTGACTATTACAAACCTCTGCTGTAGTGTTCAGTGTGCAGAATGAAGTCGGTGTTCGGTCATACAGCCTTGGACATCTAAGCTGACACTTCATAACACTGGGGCAGCTTCATCATTTCCCCATCTGGCTTTTTCTTCCAAATGTGTTAAACAGTTTTTATTGATTTGTTGCAAAACATGAAGTTGAATAAGATTTTCTCAATGCCAGCTGCCGCTCCTCCTGCTTTGTCTGCCGTTGTAACGTTATTTCAAAAAGTTTCTCTCATGTAGTTGTTTCTATGGGAACAGTATAGCTGACCATCAGGTTAATGCATGACTTTATCTGTAAATTAAAAGTTAAAACACTGCAGGGGATGTTTCGATCATTGAAAAGGAAATAGAATGGAAATAATAAATAATAGAAAACAAAGGTATTGCTGTTCTTGAATAATTACACAAACACAAGCAGTTATTCCTGAACAAAAGGTACAGCAGAAAGTATGCAGCAACTTACTGAGATGTGTAAATACAGGAATAAGGTAAAAACAGTTTGTTCCACCGAGCTTCAAAGTCAATATTTGGTGTGACCACCTTTATTCTTCAACACAGCCTGAACTCTGTGAGCCAGATTTCTTGTCATTTAAGCAGTCTTTAGGAACAGTTCTCCAGGCTTCCTGAAGGGCATTCAAAGTTATTCTTTGGGTGTTTGCTATCTCTATGATCCCACACTGCATTGTTAATGTTGAGATCTGGACTCTGGGAGGCCAGTCCATGACTGATAGCTTTCCTTGTGTGTTTTTCTTTCCAGGTATGATTTTACTGCATTGGCAGTGTATTTGGGATCATTGTCATACGCAAAAACCTAGATGTCAACATTATAAATAAAAATGAATCAACACGGGCACATTGATGCGATTTCTCTCTTTTGACAGCTTCATGGCACAAGCTCCATATTTTGTGCTGTTTTCAAAGCTTTTACCTTTTCAGCAGTAAACTGCTCGAAGCTCAAGTTTATGACAGAGTTTACATCTACCTCAGTTATTTCTATTCATGACCTTTAACTTTCAGCATCTTCCCATCAGTAGTGCACCTACAAAATAAAAGCTGGACCTAGCCTTCCAACACACTTGCCTCCTCTCTAGATGTATCTAATTGGATACACTGTACGGTGGCTACCCACAAACCACACAATTCACTCAGATTTAATCAGGCCAGTTGGTTGATGTGTTCCTGTTACCTTTTAGCGTGCTTACTGAGGTGCACATCATTGATACAGCTGTATATTAGTAATGCACTTGGGGCCATGAATATTTCACTATCTACACACATGCACAGACATTGCTCCGGTTCTTTTCCGACTGGAATGACAAGCTGCCTCGTTGGTGTGCATTCGTAATATATATACACACCTGCACACACAAATACAGAGACTGAAACACGCACACCTCCCCTATCCTCACTGTTTTTGTCTACCCCCACCCCTCCTGTCACACACTAATTATTTATCCCCACTCATATCCTCTGTTTATATGCTTTCATTTATCTCCCTGCATAACGCACTTCTTACCCTCTTTTTAACTCCACTTTCTTTCTGTTCCCGCTGTTCTTCATCTTCCTCTTCAGTCTCAGTGTCCCATAGGGAGAGTGCTATCGAAAATTTGCACATCATTGTGATTAATGACTTTGATCTGTTTGCCCGTCTCCCTTTCCATCCTGCCTACACTCACTCCCTCACCCACAATGTTTTCAGTGCAGCAGCTCACAGCCAAATGACCTAAGCATCTTCATTAACTAAATCGAATCAAAGAGTAATTCTGTTCTATTTAATTGATTTAAATTATTTTTCCAGGGTCACAGTACACTTTGCAGGAAGAGGGATGTGAAATGTTTGCTGCCTAAAGAAATGAAAGGGCCATATGATTGCTAACTAGATGGGAACTTCATGAACTTAACAGCAAAACTTATCCTCCTGCATTGCATGAATAATGATCGCTTCAGCTCTGAGTTGGATATCTAGGGCAATGCAGTGTTTTCCCATTTGGTGCCAGATAGCATACACTAGACAGCGCGTGTATACATTGTACTATATTCCTAAATAAAGACTGGACACAGACATTTGGCAGATAATCCTCTTGTGGGACAAATGAACAGACACAATATATCTGTTTATTTGCCAAAATTAAAGCTCTGTCTGTGTAAATGCTGCATTCACAGTAACACAGCTACAGTGCGTACTCACCCCATTTATGAAAAACCTGATTAAGATACCGAGGCCAAGGCAATAATAGGAGGGATTTACCACTAGCAGCTTGGATAATGAGGCGGGTATACATTTCTCTCCAGTCATTGTGAGCGCCTGTATAAGCTTTTCACTTTTCATGGAAATAGTGGAAATATTGTATTTACTCAGGTACAGCAATATTTATGAGCGGCGATATGGAGGTGGATATAAACGGCTTATCCCTACCCGGATGTGCACCATTATCCAGAGTACACTGTGCATGAAGACGAACTCATTATGTATGTGTGAGTGAGACTGTGCGATAATCTTACCTTGTACAGGAAGTCTTGACAGCTTCCATAACCTGATTTGAATGATGATTTAAAAACACGACCGTGTTTGTGTGTGTTTGTGTGTGTGTGTGTGTGTGTGTTGGTTGACTAACATAATCGCCTCACCCACTCCCACCCTAAGGTTCTGCGAGGTGGCCAAAGAGAATGGCATGGACATCTTCCGTGTGTTTGATTCTCTGAACTACCTGCCTAACATGCTGCTGGGCATGGAGGCTGCTGGAGCAGCAGGTGGCGTAGTTGAGGCTTCCATCTCCTACACAGGTGATGTCTCTGACCCAATGAGGCAGAAGTATTCTCTGGAATACTATGTCAAACTGGCAGATGAGCTTGTCAAAGCTGGAACCCACATCCTATCTATCAAGGTAAGTAAATGAAAATGGGATCTGGGAGCAGTTTACAGCTACTTCAACTTTGGCAACCACACAAGCTGCCTTTTTTCCTTCCTTCTGAGCATCTAAAGGTTTTGGCACTTGCTTTGCCAGTTCGCTGCCAGAATGACATAAATAATATGAGGTGGAGAGTTTTTATGACAGCTTTTATGTTCAGATAAATACACACGCTCCTTTTACACCAGCAGTCGTATATGTAAATTATGTATGTCATAATTAGAGCTTAAACTACAAGCTAAACCTTGTCTGGCTGACTAACATGGGTTGTGCATATTGCAAGTAGCATTTGAATGGTTCACAGTAAAGCTCCTTTGGTTTGAATAATTCCAGTACTTGACAAGTGACCAATATTTCATTGTCAGCAAATGATAATAATCTGACCTCATCTACTAGATTCTGTTAAATTTGGTGTCATTAGTATGGAAATCACTGAATGTTTAATATTCCGCCAAAAACTGATCATTAAACAGATCTTTACGATCTCTTTACCAATAACCAATGTCCACACTCTGTTGAGCTTTCACATAGAAAACAAACACACACATGGCTTTAAGATGACGTTTTGAGTTACACCAACCTCTCACAGGTTAACTGTCGAACACAACCGAAGGTTTGCAGCTTGCTCCAATTAAATTAACTTGTATATTTGAGCTTCTTATCTAAATGAATAGACTGATAACGCTCACAAGGAATTAATTTCTTTATTCAGGCATGAACGAATATTTTCAGACGTGAAATGATAAACTTGCGCTCTGCCGCAGCGTGCACCATCACACGCAGCTGTGACAATCTCATAAAGGGCTGGCAGAGCTAATGAGGTTAACTTTTAAAGGAGGAAAGAGGCATGTGTAATAATTTCTTGGAGTGCAATGATCATCAAAAGGAGCACAACTAAATATCTAAGCTCTGCCTGCAATTTGTATTATCATTTACAATTTCCACTTCATAATGAATGTAAAAAAAACTCTGACACTTTGTTTTGTTGTACTAATGAATGCATTGTATTTATTCCTCAGACCTATATTCCTTCTCTCCTCATGCTTCTCTCTCGTCCCCTCTCGCCAGGATATGGCTGGCCTGCTGAAGCCAGAAGCCAGCAAGCTTCTGGTCAGCGCTCTGAGAGACCGTTTCCCGGACGTACCCATCCATGTGCATACACACGACACAGCTGGAGCTGGTGTGGCTGCCATGCTGGCCTGTGCTGAAGCTGGGGCCGATGTCGTTGACGTGGCAGTAAGTATTTGGCATGTTTGGTCTTGAAAAATAAAGTGAGACTTCGCCATAACACTGATTTCAAATTGATATCGGGGTCATTATAAGATGCCTGCCATATGGCTAGTGCTGACCACTGTTCTAGAAATAATGAGAGAATAATTATTTCAGTCCACCTGCCAGTTGTTCTCACATGAACAAATACTGCCTACCAATTCCTGAAGTTTGCATTGTGAAATGTCACTGAAATTAAGATGGGACTGTTGCTGAAGCCAGGAATATTTCCCTTACTGTGTTCACTGGCACATGCTGCCAGCATGGGCAGATTCATTATAACAGCTGGCCACTATTTGCTGTTTCTAGTCGCTGCCCTGTTCACTTCCTTGTAACACTGTATGAAACAGCTGATTGTCCACCGTGGCTCAGCTGTACCCATTAAACATTGGTAGTGAATTAACTGGTTTATCTGTTGATCACAAAGCATGCTGAATTGTTGTCTCTTTAGGTTGACTCCATGGCTGGGATGACCTCCCAGCCCAGTATGGGAGCCATGGTTGCCTGCACCAAGGGGACCAAGTTTGACACTGGTATGTCACATGCTCACTTGCCTCAGAGCACCCACAGGTCAGGTGTTTAAAAAGTAAAGTGGTCTTATAAAGAAATTATTCACAGGAGATTGATTTTTTTTTTTTTTTTTTGTCTAGTAGGAGCATTACTAAATGTTGCATTGAGAAACACCTTGCATGGAGTTGTTAATGAGATCAAGCTGAGATGTATTTTTGAGTCTCCTGCTTTACATGAGGAGAGGGATTGATCAACAAATCAATGCACGAGTCAAAGTGAGACAGACCTATGTATTCTGCTCAGTGATAGTGTGCGCAGTCGATTCCGAGAGGGTGATGTAAAGAAAAGGAGACAGACCAAAATAAAGAAACTGCTGTGGTCAATAAAAACTCCTCCTCTGATCCATAAAATAAATGGCTCACTTAGTTGCAAGCTGGAGATGAGTACAGGCAGATTTTTATTTTTTTTTTATGCCTAGAGCCCTGTCTGCTTGTATAAAAAAATATATATATATTGGCAGTAGCCATTAATAAGGCGGTTGTATTTTCATAAGTTGGCTAAAAACTGATGTGCCTTTCCTTGGAGCATTTTAAGGGTTTATGGTTCTCTAAAGCCACCTTAATGTGACTTATTCGCTTCCCCAATCGGCATCGTGCCAGGCTCTGTCAGATATCTTCTCAGGAGGTCGTATGATGACCGTGTCTGTTCATTCCCCTTTGGGTTTGTTGTTGGCCGGTGTGTTGTACATGATATTTCCCCCGCGCCTCTGATCGCTGACTGGGCTCAGTGACCTCTGCCTCCCATGGCGAGGGCAGAAGACAGGAAAATGTATTAACACAGCCAGTTGTAAAACTAAAAATTGAAGGAAAATGAATCTGGTTAAAGGAATTAAAAGTGATGTGAAGTTTGCTGCTCAGTTATGTAGAGTAATGCCATTGGGAATACTGACTCAGCTCTGCTAACCAGATGTGATAGCTCATTTCCATTACTCAGAACCCTAAAATGCTCAGCTAATTTTGTTTACACTATATTCTCACTGCACATCTAATGCACTGTCAGCTCCTATAGTGCAATATATTGTTAACATTGTTGCTGTAGGGTAATTTAATGCCCCCCCCCCAATTCTCTGACATAGTAGAGGGTTCCCTGTTTCTGTGAATAATAGGGACTTTATTTCTGTCACCTCAGTTTTTGGCCATGTGGTGATGGTCCCTGTAAATCCTTACTGTTAGTCATTGATCGCTTGATGTAGCCTCTTATGTAGTCCATAAGGAAAAATGATGAGCCCCAGTGCTGTTGTCCTCAAGCACAGACTATTCAGTCTGTAGTGATATGCACATCCGCATCCCTGCTTTGCATATTTATTGATATATCCTCAGAGAGTCTGAAGAGGCCTCTGCAGCTCCTGTCACAAATGCAATCATTGTTTGTTAAACTGCCGCAGACTTTATCAAGCTGTTTGGAGTACTTTATATTGTTTCCTTTTGCTTGAATTAAACTGTAGTGTGTTACCTTTAAAATAATTATTGGATAGTGGAGGAAAAAGCCAAATGTTTCAAAAGTACACTGTGTAACAAATTTATTAGACCACCTGTTACAAAAACACATTTGAGAAATAACAATGTGCTTCTTCAGCTTCTTTTGTTGTTGATAAAACTGTAAATGTAGAAAATTCATGAATAACAATTATATTTCAGCATTAAAAATGTAATTTTGAGTCGAGAGCTTGTGCATACTGGTAGATTACCCATTGCAAAAACATACAAAATGATTTAGGTAATTACCTATATCATTAATTTGGGGCAGTTTCAGTTCTGCTGGGTGTGGTCAAAGGCCTTCTCTATATAGTGATATCACGACACAGTACTGGTTTATCCTAGTGTGCCATGCTGTAATCTGGGCCAGATTACTTAGTCCATCTTAATTTTCACATTTAAGTGTCCAAACAGACAAAATTATGTCTTAACAATAAATACAGTGTAGCTACAGCGGCTTTTGTCATGCAGAAAATAATGAAAAACCTCAGGTGTTCGTGTTGTTTGGACCTGAAGGAGTCCTTCATAGTGAATGGGCTGCTTTCCTTGGCTTATTGTTTGTGCAGCAAAATGTAGTGATCACTTACATTTTAAACCCTTTCATAGAAGAGGAAGTGATTTTTGTCCGTAAAGCAACATAGGAACAAAGCCATTTAGACATGCTGTGTTCTCAGCATAATGTGTGGCTGGAGCCACCGAGGAGAACCTGTTTGCTTCACTGCTGCTCTCCGTAAGCATTTAATCCACAGCTGGATGCAACAGTTTCACCTCCGTTCTCTGAATGTAAGACACACTGGTTGGAGTAGGAAACATGATAGATTACTACATAAAAATTTCAGTGAAAGGAATTATTTCGTCATTTCGGCACAGTCCAGTTTAATGACAGAATATCAATTTGTGAACATACACTACCGGAAAAGTAAGAAGAGAAAGACAAGGTCATTACTCAAGAGCCAGAGTTTCTCAAGTCTCTCAGGTTATTCATGGAATTTCAATTTGCAGACTGTCTCACTCACATTTGTGCGCACTTTCCTGGGGTGACCCTGGTTCTATGCATTATGCATACGACTCCCTCTCGCATCCAACTTCTTTTATACCTGTCATCTTGGGCTCGTGTCTTCTTTTTCATCGCTGCGTGATTCCATGCCTCTGTCCGTTTCCATCTCTGTTTGCCTATTCTAACTACATTTGTAATCAAGAACAGCACTGCCTCGGATACTTCCATACCTTACTGACCTTAGTCTGTTTACTGCTTCTCTTTACTCCCTCCCATCTTTCTCCCATCTCCGTTTCAAGGCAGTAATCTGTGCAGTGTGCACTGCCTGCTCTATCTCCCACCCTCTCTCTGCTCTTATGCCTTTTCCTATTATTCCCCTTTCTTTCGCAGTGTCTCTGCACCGTCATCCTCCCCTTCCTTCCCTCTCACTCAGTGACAAAGCAATTAACAGCACTTGCCATGCCTATTTCACTTCGACTCCCCCTCTGTTTGTCCTTTCCCTTCTTCTCTCAAAATCTCCCTTGGTATCTCTTTGTCCCAGAGAAATGGCAAAGCATTGCATCTGTGCTTAATTCATTTGTCTTTATGCTGTCACTTTGCTTATGCAATAAGCCAGGATGTGTGCACATACTGTACCGTGTCATACATATTCACACATAGTTATGCAGCTGAATGATGACACATTAAAATGGTCCCCATGTTTTGTTTTGACAATGCATTTACTGCCTTCTCTTGTGCATCATGCTTGGATTTAATTGATTACATATTTTAAGCAACAAACAGCGCACACTCTGCACAGAGGATATAAAAGCAGTCAAACCCCACACACTCACAACTGAAGGCAGGTGAGCAGAGACGTTAGGCTTGTTCACCCTGTTACACCGACTCATTGAAGTAATTTTTTTTCTCCCACAACCTTATTGTGTCATCTGTCTTCAACTTTGCATCTTCACAGGTGTTCTTTGTCTTATCAGCCAGTCTCATGTGGTTAAGACTGCCATTTTACAACTGCGAATATCTGTGTCAGTGTACAGAATGTGTGTATAGATTAATGAAAGCAAGAGTATGCATCTGTCTGTCTGTATCCTCCCTTAGTGATTTTTGTGCTGCTAATGAGCTGAATGTTGATGGCCCTTTGTCACTACAGAGCAGCCATCAGTAAGAGTGATCTATGGACATGTGTGTTCCCATGGGTGCATCAGCAGTGGAGCAAAAGAATCCCCATTATTCAGTTATGGAAAAAGGTTCTAGCCCTCTTTTTGTGTGTGTCTCTTTTAAATATAAGCTCCTTATACAGTTTATGAACAGGGGTGACTCAAATGAAGATGTTACCAGATTATTACCTGGGTTTATTCATTCAAACTCACAGTAATTTAGATTGTTTCAGACCACTATTTTCTCATTGGCTTCAGAGTGCCAGAGATATCAGTTGGATCATAAGGCAGCTGAAGTTGTTTGCTTTGCCTACTGCTGAAGTCACAGGTTTGTTTGGGTCAGAACGCCTCGCTGCAGGTTGGGCAGCTATCATGGGGATGGAGCAGGTCTGCACATCCCAATTTGTGGGGCTCTTTTTAGACAGTCTGGCTGGAGTGGACTGCACAGGTTCAGCCAGGACTCAGCCAGATGATGTTGGCACACAGCAGGGAAGCAGCTGTTGGTGTTGATTTAGACTCTGAATTGTGAATTTTACTGATTCAGAAATAAAGAAAAGCTTTATGTGCTACACTGAGCACTAATTAAATGTGATCACAAAACTTGGGGACCGAAAAGTCCAAATGAAGTCATTTCTGTAAATTAAATACTTTAAAGTAGTTGTAGAAAACTTCAAAAGATAAACACTGGGCATAAAACAGAGTAAAAGGGGAAGAATTAAAAGGTAGGAGCTAAGAGAAAGAGGTTAAGAGCCAAGCAATAAGAGCTGAGTGATCAGTGCTTTTACCACATTGGTCTAGTTGAAGTGTGGTTTCAGGCGTTTTGGACTCCACACCCTAAATCCTTGAAGAAATGAAATCTGTTTTCTGTGATCGGCTTAATTCTGTTAAGAATAATCCACAGCCTTCTTTTTTACATCATGACCAAAGAAACTGAAAGGTGAAATCAAATAAATCACGATATAAAATACATGTTCTGTTGTGCAAAAGAAGTATTCAAGCATTAACATGTAATAGCATAGTTCAGTCAGTATGTCTGAACTTTAATGCAAAGAATAATTTTAATGTATCACATCTGCAGAACAGTTAAATGAACAAACCTTTATGATACAATAAACTGAATGTAAATAAGTATTTTTAACATACTGGAAACTATTACAATGGATTATATTTTCAGGTTCAGGTTACTGTATTTGTACCCGTAGGCAGGTTTGGTCTGCAGTGAGTCAGTCCCGCATGCACATTTTCAAAGCAAACACAGACGACAGATAAGAATAACACAACATACTGAAGAAATAAATAAAAAAGTAACGGAGCATCCACAAAGCATCATGTATGATAGCAAAAATATGATTTGTTTATCTGAGTGATGGCTTCTGGGAACAACGCTGTTTTTATGTGTTTTTCTGCACTGTTTTTTCTTTTCTTTTCTAAAACTCACTGTGCAGCCACTGTAACTGCCTGCTGTACGGGGATGCTGGGTTCAGCTGTGGCTCGTCAGTCAGACCATTTAACAATTTGAGCAAGTTTCTGTTCGTTACAGATGCATATCCAAACCATGGCATTAAGGAAAAGGATAAGACAGACCCAAACAGAAGAGCAATAAAATCATCGTGGGTTTGTCGAGTTGAAAATGAGTTTCCTCAAACACGGCAAATGCTGGTGCCCTTTTTTGTACACAGCTTCACAGTTTGCCACTTTATAGGAAGTTTATAACATTGTCGTCAGTAGAGCAAATGCGGCTCTGTGGTGAGGTTGTGAGGTCTCCAGAGAGGAGGGAAGGGTGGGTGTGAAGATTTTTTTTTTTGAAGAACTATGGATTCTGGATGAAGTCACCAGGAAGATGTAGTTCTTTAAATGTCTTGCAGTAAAACTGTCATTGTTCATTGTTAATGCAGAGTCCTCCCAAATACTTGAAGTTGCCCTCGGGTCAGTTTCATTTAATGTTAGTTTGTGAGATGGAGATGTTTTCAACTTTTATCAACTTATTCCAGTGTATGGCTGTCATGTGTGTGGTTATTTTTAAACAATATCTAGTGTCACACTATTTTTAGCAACTCATTAAAACCAGTATGAAAAATGACTTTGAACCACTGCTTGAGTTGATAAGGTCAGATCGTTAGTCACACGGGGTTCTTTGGTCAGTCAGTCTGTTAATCCCCTGCAGGACTGTTACAGAAGGGAGAAATACACCATTTAGCCTAATTGCAGTTATGACTTGAAAAAGAACAGAGAGGCTGGCATATGAATTAACCTACTTGGCATACAGTGTCCTGCCAGACTTTACATTAGCTTAGATTCGTATTGCACTGCTGCCTAAATACTCCTCCAGTTAAGTCAGGATTTTAGACTACATAAAAGAAGAAACCCTCCTGCTCTGAGCGGACGATTGCCTGATGGGTTTATGATCTCAGTCTTATTTAATAAAACAATGTTAATTATGTATGTTCTGGTTCCCATTAATGTCAGAAAGTATCATAAATCAGGACATGCTTTTGGGACAGGGCTACCTTGTGACTGAGAAGTCGCTGCTGTATGAGGGTGCATCCTTTGGTTTCTCATTGAGATCAACCCCTCACCAATCTTGTTTCAAAAAACTAAGAACCCGGGTGCCCTCACTCTTCTCACACCCAGCTCACACAGACAGGAAGTGAGGGAGTTACTATGGTTACAGGGAAGTCCTGTGTCTTTGTTGTATCCATTTTTTTTTTATAAGTGCAGGGATCTCTTCATCTGGATGAACTGTGTTACTGCTACTGATAATTAGATGGTTTAAACTTACAAACATCTTTGTCCACCAACTAAAAGCCACACATGCACATGCATCAAGTTGAGTGTAGAGCATCAGCTGCTGTTGGGGAGGAGGAGAAGATTCACCTAAGCTGACCTTTGAATCAGCCTTGGCTGCTGAATATGATGTCCCTGTGCTGTATAAACCCAAACTATCATTTCACAATGGAAGCATAAATGAAATATTTAAAAAAAAAAAAAAGTGGTCAGGAACAGAGAGGAAAACAGGCCCAATTTCTGCCTGACTTGGCAGACAGTTGAATTTGAGGAGCAACAACATGCACATTAATTTCACATTAATTTCACAGTATCTCCATTTACCTGCCAAGATCAGTTTCAGCACACAAACACTTTGGAGTATGGACTCGTTCAATCTCAAAAGTATAGGCTTGTGTCTCAGCTGCTGCAGTAATAAGTTTGGCTCATTAATTCGGGCTGATTTTTGTCATCACTGGCCAAAAGCTCAGTGTTACTGCCATTTCTATCATGGTATTAAAGGAATTTTAGATAATCTGCTTTAGCGTACCTTAAGTGGCAGCAACATAATGTCATAAATATGAGCAACAAATGTTTTTTTCTCTCTCTCTTTAAAGGATCTCAAAATATCAGTGATTTAACAAGCAGCTTTGATGTAGCAAAGACTCGATTAAAAGACTGTTCAGACACGCTTACACTCAGTGCAGTTTGCACAGTAGGTAAACTAGATATAATACTACCCTGTAATGCACTTCTCAGAAGACTTTGGGCAGTACATTGTAAAAACTACAACCTGATGGATACTGGGTTATTGATAAATGAGGATAAATTATGGGATTTTAAACTTTGGATTCAAATATTTTGCAGACTTACCAAGAAACTTACCATGAAGACAGAGCTCCTCTCCACACCATCTTCTCCTTTGTTGCTCATCTACATGTGCTGCAAACAGAGCTGAGAGTAAGAATCTGCACACTGTACTGTGCTGATTGAGATGCATCCATACGTACATGATTGGTTAAACGTTATGCATCAGCATCAACATCATGAGCCCACAGTTGACTAGTTGGCACTATGCACAAGTTGTAGGGGTGGCTGTGGCTCAGGAGGTAGAGCAGGTCATCTTCTAATTGGAAGGTTGGTGGTTCAATTCCTGGCTGCTCCAGTCTGCGTGCCAAAGTATCCTTCGGCAAGATACTGCACCGTCAGAGTGTGAATGTTAGACATCACTTTTAAATGGAACACAGTCCTTGTATGAATGTGTGTGTGAATGGGTAAATGCAAACGTGTTTTGATCCATGTTGACATGATGGCATCACACAGTTGCTGCAGATTTGTTGTCTATACATCCATGATGTAAGTCTCCCGTTCCACCATTTCCAAGAAGTGCTCTAATAGATTGGGATCTTGTGACTGTGGAGGCCATTTGAGAGTATTGTAACAAGCCACGTTATCCAGCAGCCATTAGGAGATTGTCACACTATGGTCATGAAGGGATGGGCATGGCCAGCTACAATACTCAGGTAGGATATGGCATTTAAACAATGCTCAGTTTGTACTAAGTGGTTCAAACTGTCTCAAGAAAGATATCCTCCACACCATTACACCACCAGCAGCCTGAACTGTTGATACAAGGTAGGACGGATCCATGCTTTCGTATTGTTTACACCAGATTTTGACCCTACCATCTGAATGTCAAAAATCGAGATCATCAGACCAGGCAATGTTTTTCCAGTTTCCTGTTGTCCAATGTTGGTGAGTCCATGGAGAATTGTATGCTCAGTTTCCCGTACTTGGCTGATGGGCTACAGCAGCAGAAACTCCTATCTGCTTCAAGGTCCCACATGTTGTGCATTCAGAGATGTGTCTGCATACCTTGGCTGTAATGAGTGGTTATTTGAGTTGCTGTTGACTTCCTATCAGCTCGAAGCAGTCTGGCCATTCTCCTCTGACCTCTGAAATCAACTGCACATTTTCACCCGGAGAACTCTTGCTCACTGGATGTTTTCTTTTTCTGAAATCTCTGTAAAACCTACAGATGGTTGTATAGATCTCACTTATTTTATGCATTAATACTTTTAATGCTACATTTTTTTTCTAAATTCAGTGAAGCCCTTATAACTCAGCTTTAGATATGTACTATAGAGAGAGTTTATTATTGGATCAGCAGTTTCTGGAAAAACCGTCTGGCACCAACAATGACTTTAATCACTTATCACCTTTCTTCCCCATTCTGATGCTCAGTTTGAACTTCAGCAGGTTGCCATGTGATTAGATCATTAGATATTTGCATTAAAGTGTAGTTGAACAGGTGTGCCTGATAAGTGGCCGGGGAGTATATAATAAAACCCAAGTTCATTATTAAAAATCCAGATTATTCCATTTGAGCTTTTAATTATTTTATTTCTAAGTCTTCTTCCCTTATGACCTGTTAGTTTCCTACACTGAAAGCACATGAACATAAGTCATTTTATTAAAGCCATTTTATAGTGCATCAAGTCGCATAACTAAATGTGTGCAGCGACCACTGATTTTATGTCAGTTCACTGTGTTGTACTTTTGCAGGCATTTCTCTGGAGAAGGTGTTTGACTACAGTGAGTACTGGGAAGTAGCCAGAGGCCTGTATGCTCCGTTTGACTGCACCGCCACCATGAAATCTGGAAATGCTGACGTCTATGAGAACGAGATACCCGGAGGACAGTACACCAACCTTCACTTCCAGGTGCAGGGAGCTGCTATTGTTTTGTTTTGCCAGTGTGTCAGTGAGTGATTTCAAAGCTAAATACATCTGACTGCTGGATTGTAAAAACCCAATTCCAAAAAAGTTGTAATGCTGTCAAACGTAAATAAAAACAGAATGCAGTGGTTTGCAAATCTCAAACCCATATTTGATTCAGAGTAGAACACAGAACATGCATCAAATGGTAAAAATGTACCATTTTGATAAAAATATTAGCTTGTTTTGGGACAGGACCATGTTTACCACTGTGTAGCATCCCCTCTTTTAACAGTCCATAAACATCTGGGAACTGAGGAGAGCTGCTGCTGGACTTTTGGGAGACAAAGGTTGTTCGAGATGCTCAACGGTCCTGGGTCGTCTTGGCCATGTTTTTCACTTCATGATGAACCAAATGTTTTTCATTGGTGCATCATGAAAACATTCGTGTGGACTGCAGGCAGGCCAGGTCAGCACCTGGACTCCTCTACTATGAGGCCATGTTGTTGTAATGGTTGCAGTACGTGGTTTAGCATTGTTTTGCTGAAATATGCAAGGCCTTCCCTGAAAAAGACGATGCCTGGATGGGAGCATATGTTTATTTAAAACCTGTTTGTACCTTTCAACATTGACAGTGCCTTTCCAGCTGTGCAAGCTGCCAATTCCATAGGCACTAACGCACTCCCATACCATCAGAGATGCAGGCTTTTGAACTGAGCACTGATGGCAAGTTGAACGATCCCTCTCGTCTGTTGAGGCATCTGTGTTTTCCAAACATAATTAAAAATTTTGTCTGACCACAGTACAGTTTTCCACTTGCCTTAGACCATTTTCAGTGAGCTTTAGTCCAAAGAAGGCGGTGGCGTGGAGACTGTTTTTGCATGTTGGAGCTTTAACCTGCATCTGTGGATTGCGCGGTGAGCTGTGGTCACAGACGGTGATTTCTGGGAGTGTTTGTGAGCCCATGCAGTGATTTCCATGACAGAATCATGCCTGTTTTTAATTCAGTGCTGCCTGAGGGCCTGAAGATCGCGGGCATCCAATATTGATTTTCAGCCTTGTCCCTTGCATTCTGTTTATATTTACATTTTACACAGCAGCCCAACCTTTTGGAACTGGGTTTGTACCTTTTTAACTTAGAATGGAGAATAGGTTCTCTGCATCTGACAGTATTAGCTCAAGTGTAACATTAGATGTATGCTGTTGTAGGCATGGTTGTGCTTAAGTTTAACTTGAATTGACAGTTTAATGCGAAGACTGTTGACATTTTTAACAATGTGAAAACAAAAATATTCTGCATCTTTCATATTTTTTTCCTCACATCTCTGAACAAGTTTGTGAGAGACACTCTTTTTCAAAAATACCTTCTTTTTTTTTTATGTCTGTGTTTGTATGTTCAAAGCTCCCAGAGATGCAAGAAATGTGACTAAAATGAGCCAGTGCCGTCATCGGCACTGGCTCAGAAACTCAGATAAAAATTATGCTTATTCCAGTGTTCATAAATGCTGTGTGCCACAATACAAACAAGAATCTGCAGTGCCGCACTCTGAAAAATGGAACAGATGATTTCAAAGTGACTAAAACCACAGGACTGTTTTTCCTACGTTTAAAAGCTTTAGGTCACTACACACATTCAGCTACAGGACTGCACCGACTTGTCCAGCATTTCTTGATTTTTCTCTTAAATTGGGAATAATAAAAAATTGTTTACTGGGTTCATTCACGGTGCCATTTTCATTTTCAGGCTCACAGTATGGGACTGGGCAATAAGTTCAAGGAGGTGAAGAAGGCATATGCTGAAGCCAACAAACTACTAGGAGACCTTATTAAGGTGAGACATGGAGACTAGGCGTCCCAAATTGCTCTTTATTTTCCTCAACAAGATGTGCAGGTTCAGCTTTAATTTAGTTTACCAGCAATACAGTACAACCAAGGTGCCTGCAGAGTCAGTGATGATAGTGGCCTCATCACCCAGCTGCAGTTACTGATGCCAGAAAATCCTAATTTAACTTGGCAGATAAGACTGCATTCGAAAGTCCTTGATTTAGGAGCATCAGCTTTAATGGTTCATGTTATTATCTTCTTAAATGGAGCAGTATAAAGTAGGATTGTGGAAAAGAGTAGCTAGCAATTGCAGGCACAAGGTCAAGCACATTTGCAATGTTAATGATCTTTCACTTTGCTCATTCATTAATACATTATATCTAAGTTCACATGAATTTCCTGCTGAGAAAACAGCTGCAGATTAGTTTTCGATATCCTTTCACTGGCCTGGCTCACACAGACTCCTCCTGCCAGGCTGAGCCAAGCAGTCCCAGATTAAGTTAGGTGCATCCATTGTTCTGTGCAGTCTGAATTCACTTTCAGTGCAACAGCATATTTGACTTTCCCCGGCTTCCTTTCCCTCAGAGAGTAATTTTGTTGTGTGCCCAACTTTTTATAGCTTTGTCATTTCCCTCACTAGACTTGTTTATCTTTTCCCGGCTAGCCTGCATTAGGCTTATTTATCCTCTCATTTACCAGGTGGATTTAAGGTAACTGTAGCCATCACTGATTGTAGTCGTAGACAGGAATTTCTGCTGGAGCACCGTCATTCTCTGCCTGCACTGACCTCCTGCCTACCCCCTCCCTTATCTTTCATTAATTCCCGTGTCTCTCCCATTTTGTTTCCTCTGTAATTATGTATTTGTTCTTTTGCATTTTCTTTCATTATCAAGCCTCCTTCTCACTTTCCTTTTGTTCCGTCCTCCATTCCATTGCTGCTTTTCACATTTATTCCCCAGCCATCTTTCTTATTTTGCTTTCTCTCACCCTAGACATGCTCCCATGGATTCCCCATTACTTTACTGCCTCTTTCTCACTTTTTTTTTTTTTAATTTTCTTTGTCTCTCAATTTTCCTTGTCTCTCAATTTTCCTTCTCCAGTCCCTTCCCCCTAATATTCTCTCCCCCTCTCTCTGTTTTTCTCATCAATTCTCCCCCCCCCGACATCCCCTACCCTCTGCCCATGCTTTCTATCAATTCAATTAAGACTCTGCGGGCTTCACTGCACAAGCCAATGTTGGCTTAATGTGCCTACGGGCCCTGCTATGCTCTCTGTTGTATCCTGTTAGCTCGACATTGGCTATGTCTCTCACACTGTTGGCTTGTCGATAAGGGAGAAGGAGTGTGCTTGTCAGATATAGACATGGAGCACACGGCACATCCTGCACTGGCAGTAAGCAGAGCACCTAAAGTATATGCCCACACGTACAGTGGCAAGCGCCTTATCTTTGAAGTTTAGCGCTGTCAGTGAAGGAGAAATGGGGATACTTTCCTCATTTAATCAAGAACACAGATCTAATTATTTGAGATAAAAAAAAGTTAAATGTTTTATCTTCAAAACATTTACATAAAAGTGATTTGCATTAAAGAGATTGTTTACTTTGCCAAGTCTATTAATTCATGTTTTCCTGCAGTGGGTGTCTTGTTCTGAATTAAGAAATGAAGAGATTTGTACAGGATGTGTCTGAACTTACAAAACTGCATCATTAGAAATGAAAGGAAAAGCCTGGACTTAAGCTCATGGGCCTCTCGCTCAATACCAGATGACATCAAACCCAGCTCGGGAATCTGGGAGACTTTCATAAAATGTTCATTAGCCTAACAGTTTCTTAGCTTAATATTAATTCCAGATGTGCAGCTCAGTATAATCATTGCATTGCTCGCCGAGTACCCAGTGCCAGTTCTACAAATCTCCCTTAATCCATAGACTTGATTTAATTATAAACAGGTATAAAAGTGTCTCATTAGTTTTCCTCCACGTTAATGACAATTCAGTTCAGAAAGATCAGATCAAATCTCTTGCTGCTCATGAACCATTCTTTAATTTGCATGTGGGATAGTTTAATGTCTGTTTAATGATCCATATGACACCTACACTAGGATTATGCTGGGTTTTTTGTTTGTTTTTTAATGTATATATCACATACTTATTGTATGTGATATATACAAGTATCAGTAATCTCAATTTTAAAAGGGTGCATGTGATAAAATATAGTGCTATTCTCTGAACGGAGGGAATGCTAAGCTGGACCCTGAAAATGCTGAACAGCTGGAGAATAGAGAGAGGCAAGATTTTCTTGTTTGATTGGTTGCTATCAGTCCCTTGTTGGCCTCCTGGTGCTGCCTTTTCACAGACCACAGTATATATAAGAGCAGAGCTGACAAACCATCTTGGTCAGAAGATTAAAAAGTGGTCTTGTCTAACGCTAATTCCACTTATTGCTGATTTTGCTGGAGGACATATTTACTGGAGCAATGGAAGAATCTAGCAACAAAAAAAACCATGCGTGAATAGATGGCTCTAGCGGCTGAGTTTGTCAATATAAAGAGGACAACTTGTATATGTATTTGTGATTGTGCTCTGTCTTCCTCCTTTACTCTGTCACGTTTCTCTTGCAATTACAAGCACGTATCCCCTCACCTCCCCGTCTCAAAACACACTCAGTCTCTCATACTTGAAGGTGGACCACCTCCTTGTATTGCCTGTGGGGCTGCAGATGTCTACTGCTCTTGTCTGTCTGCTTCTCTCTCTCCTCCACTCAGTTAATCCGTCCGTCCATCTCTTTATTTCGCCCTCTTAGTCTTCCTGCACCACTCTTCATCACACTGCCATCTCTCCCTACTCTCGCTCTCCAGTTTCATTTGGTCTCCTCTCATCTCCTCCTTCCTCACTGCCTCCCACCTTTCCTCATTTCAGTTAGACTTCCTTCATGTATCTCTAATCTTTCTATCGTTTCTTCCATTCCCCTTCTTCTCTAAGCCTCTCATTATATCACTCCTCTCTCCAGTCTCCTCCCCTCCTGACAGGTACCATTGCTTCACTCTGCTCCTAGCATGGCTGGGTAGTTTGTGTTTTAGTTGCATTTGCCTGCCCCCTGAAACAGATGTGCACACGCTGCTCTGCTCTGCTCTGTTATAATCCTACGCTATTTCGGGTAATTCAGGTTTGGATAGAGTTGCATTTCCAAACAAATTTGAGCAAAGTACACGGACGCATGCAAGCACACACAAAATCCCTGGCATGCCACACACTCAAACGTGCCACTGTACCAGATTTCTGTTGCCAGGGGTGTGAAGTCATGCAGGACCACTTTAGTGAGGGCTGTACATTAGTGGAAGTGAGAAAGATGGACAGAAGGCGAGAGAGAAAAGGAACACGGAGGTGGTGGGAACAGAGAGCCGCTGGAGGTGGGTGAGGGTGGAACGGCTCTTGTCTCCGATATGATAATGAGTGCCTTAATTTGGATTAATCGGCATTAATTTCTGATAAAAAGCATTTATGGGAGAGAGGCAGAAATGGCAGGAGCTAATTTAATCTCCCTATTCAGTCTCCAAAGTACCTTTGGGTAACAGAATGTAAAATATGTCTAGTATAAATCATTCAACACTGTAGCCATACAACAGTAATGCTAGGTATAGAAATTTAAGTGAATATATTTTTTTATTTTTAGCCTTGCCACAGTGGGACTCGATGAATGGCAAGTGGGTCAGTTTCTCCACCATCTCAGCTACTGACGGGATACCCGTGAAAATGTATACAGAAGCTTCTGCTCCCCAGAATAAAGCCAGTTTTTTTTTTAGTGATGCTCTGAAATGTAATGCAGTGTCTCAAATGGATCAGATTTCTATATTCATATCTGAAAATGGATTTTTAAACATTTTGATCCAGTCTGGTCCAAGTATGTTTTTCCCCAGAGAAAGAACTCCAGTAAATCTCAAGGTTTCTGGTTCTGAATAAGATATACATTCACCGCGGTGCAGTGTTTAGCATTGTCAGCTTTCAAGAAGTCTGGCTTAACGCACTGTTTCTTGATCTTGTCAGAAAAAAGATAACAGCTACTGCAGTGCATTTTGTTCAGAGGCTCAAGAAGCTGATTACTTATGTCAGTCCAGTCAAAAGCTAAACTTCCTCCTAAAGTAGTGACATAAAGACACCATCTTATCAGTAAGACTGAGCGCGATCAGCAGCCCAGGAGTCTGAGCTCAGCTTCACACAGGAACAGAGGAAATCAGATTTTTCGAACCCCACCAGGATGTGATTTTTTTTTCTTTACTCCTCGTCTAAAAATATAGAAAAGCTCACACATCATATATAGCTCATATACTGCTGGAAATATGATTTTTTTTCTCCTGTGTGTGAGGCAGCCAGAGAGAGTTGGAGGTGGGTGATTCATCAACAGAGATTGATAATAAGAGTAACACTCTTGATGTTACTGTGGATCAAGCAAAAAGAAATATTTGGCAGACGGACTAGAGAGAAGAGGGATGGGAACGGGACCAAGTTGATTCATGAAGAGAGTAAAAATCTAACATGCTGGCTTTTAGAGTAAAGACAGAAGGTTAAGATAGTGAGGGAGGGAGGAAGTAAGAAGGGTGTTTCTTGAAGATGGGTAATAAAGAAAGAAGGGTGACACCTGTGCAGTGAAAAGAGGAGAAAAATGAGAGACGGGAAACTAGGGAACACTGAGATTGTGTGGCGGCACACAGGGAATGCAGCCTTGCTGCTTTCTCATGTTTGATAGATTTCAAGTAACTCATCAGTGTGCATTTGTTTCACATGTCAACAAAGTTAATGACACATATTAACAATTCACTCAAATCTCTGTAAGCAGTCATTGTGTCAAAGCAGTGTATCATCATTCCCTCCATTCACAAACCTTATCCATCTGAACTACAGGTGTTCTGGCAGGGAAAGTTGAAGGGAGGTGCATTTCTTGTATCTAGTTTCCTGTCTCGCAGGGAAAATGCACATCCTTGAAAATTCACCAAATGGTTTTGGACTTTAACCGGCATCCCGGGGCTGTTCATGAGATTTAGCTTCTAATTGCAGTGAAACAGTTTTCAAACAAACAGATCTCATCTGTTTGTTTGATACAATAAAGTTGCACAGTGGGCGGAGTTTTTTGAGACACTTTTAAAAGCCCAGCAGGACTTTCTTGACCAAAGACATTGTAACACTGTATCCAGGCTATGCTTGGTTGATCTAAAAGTGCAGCAATAAACAATTAATACTGTTGTTTCCACTGATTCCACTGATTTTTACAGCAGGTTGTCATGAAGTGATGGGTCTTTTTGTCATCTCTAAAGACCAAAAGCACCTAAACACACACACACTGGACTGTACTTGTTGAAAGAATAAAGTGATCCCACAAGCTCAGCCAGCCTAACAAACACCCAAATCCCAGGAGGTTGTAGTAATTCCAGAGGGATGTGTGTACTTTATTTCTCACTTTCAATAATTTGGTATCACTTCTTTGAGAAATGGGTGTCAAGGTCTTTGTTTGGGGATTCCTCGGGGAATGTCAACTTAATCTATATTTGTTCATCCATTTTCTCCCTTTTTTCTCTCTCCTTCTGAGTGCTCTAATTGCCTCAGAAATAGGCTTTGTGTGAAATGTGGGCCTAGTTCTCGCATGCTCCACTCCTTCAGCTGTCGATGCATGTAGGCTTTTCCTAATGGATAATAAAATGTTGAGGATTAAGCATGAGTGCAAACCGGAGCGTGTGTTTGAGACAGAAAGTTGGTGGGTCATATTAATTGACCCCTTTCTCACTTTAATGGCCCAAGTACCAGATGGAAGTCAACAGGAAGCCTTAAATTTGTGTCTCCAATCATTACAATAAGAGTAATGTGTGCAATTGATATTTGCGCCAGTGTCCCGTTCAGTCTAGACTCTACCTATCACCATTATGCTAATAGGGATCGCTATTACCATAATGATATGCCATTATAAATAATGAAAGAGTGAATACGTGTGATTTTAATGAACGTTTTCTGCACTCTTTCTTCTTCCCTCCTCGTTTTCAGGTTCATTCTGTTTTCACATAGCAAACTAAATCAGATGACTAAAGAGACTGTGCAGAAGTAAACATCTTTTCATTTCCCTTTCTCTGCGTCTCTTTGTGCTTAATCTTTGTAGACAGCATCTTCATTAAAGCAAACACTCTGTGACCACTTCTCTCTTGCTGAAATCACCATGGCTGTGCAGTAATACCTGCACACTGCTGATGGGAGGACTTGAAGGGGAAAAAAACGGCGTAGCCTGACAGACAACTGCAACAACTTCTACTTATTTCCCTGAATATATTTCCAAGTTGTTGTTTTTTTTCTTTTCTCTATGCATGCTGATTTTTGTCAGCTTAAAAGGCCCACTGAATAATAGCAGCTCTCCTTGTCCTAAGCAAACTGAGCTAATCTGTGTGCAGAAGGCTATACTGATATCTTGTGCACAGGCTGTGATGAAATAGAAATGTCTAACTGAAGGGTACAGCGGGCTAATAACTTTTTTTTTTTTAATCCGAGAAGGGGTTTAATAATGCCAAAAACAAATACTAGTAGTGCTCAGACTTCTTTCTCTTTGTTAGGTGACTCCTTCCTCAAAGATCGTGGGTGACCTGGCCCAGTTCATGGTGCAGAACAACCTGACCAGGGCAGAGGTGGAGGAGAGAGCAGACGAGTTGTCCTTTCCCCTGTCTGTCGTCGAGTTCCTGCAGGGATACGTCGGAATACCACATGGAGGGTTCCCTGAGCCGTTCAGATCTAAGGTACTGATGTTTGGTCTGTGTACACATATCCATTATTTATTTATTTTATAACAGGGTTTTCTATGAAAGCATTCATTTACATTTGAAAACATTCCAACTTCCCCATCTTACATGTACTTGGATAAGTGGAAACACAGTAGCAGTTTAGATCACAAAACAACTCACTCTTTAATGTTTGCCATTGACATCCTTCTTCACTTGTGCCTTTTTGTAAAGCAGCCCAGAGAGCTTTATTGATGGTGCATGTGCAGTTACGCACATGCAAACACACACATTTTGTCGCACGTTTAATCTCATCTGGCACAAGTTAAAAACTTGTTATGGTTTTTTTTTTGGTCACTATCTACTTCTCTTGTCTCGTCTCCTCACGAGCACAAATGGTGAGGTAGACTCTTTTGCACATCAGGGGGCCTCCAGCGTGACGGCTCCTTGGGAGCTTCAAGAACAGACGATTAAGAAAATGTCACACTTTCCCTAAATGTTGTTGACATTATGGCTAGTTGACATTTCTGAAAAGTTTAATGTGTTTTTTTTTTTTAAACTTGTATTGGTATTTTCCTTTTCCGCCCATTATGTTAACAGTATGTGTGCACGTGTAGAGTTAAAGTTGATTTTCAGCAACGTTTTTGCAGGCCCTTAAACGCCTTCATGTATTTCCCCACTGATCAAGTCATTTCTTCCAGCTGAACTTTATATCAAGGTTTTTCCTGAGTTCATCGTGTAGTCGTATCTTAAACAAGCTCTCATTTGTGTCAGCGTTTGGCTCTGCAGTCGCTGATTCTCCCTCCCGTCCGTCCCCTTGTTGTCATTGAGCATCACGTGCGGTCCAGACGTTGACAAAATTTTCCGATTTTTGATATAAACAACTCAACCTTCCCTCTGGTGCCTGATTCATTTGTGATGGTGTATCGATGTGTCATGTTTTTAAATGGTGTGTCAAGTGAATCATTACCATTTAGGGTGAAAAAAAGACTGAGAGCTGTTGTGTCCTCAGGTTTTGCTCTTTTGTTTGTCAGCATTCACACTGAAGCGAAGCTAAAGTGGCACTTTTTCTTATGTTCTGTTGTATAAGGGGATATTTGCATTCCAAATAATGCAAAAATAATTTTCTGAGAGACCAGTTTTTTTTGTCTTTTTTTAAACAATTGTCAGAGCGGCGGGTTGCATTATGCTGTGTACTGAGTAAATCCTCAATACAACTGCAGTGAGTTTCTCATCTCAGCCAGAAAATCTGACTCATCCTCTAAATCTCCTGATATTCATACCCTGGCAGTCCACTCTCAGTTTTTAATGGACAAACACTCCCCTCCACCACCACCACCACCACCCACCCAACTCAGTTAAATAATAAGCACCACAGATCACTTTCAATATGTTTTAATTTGTGTGCTTATTGTATTTGCCTATGTTGAAGCTACACAGCTGAGACATAAATCAGATATTCACACATCATATATCAGGATAACTGATTTCCATAACTTAGGGTCGGGCATGAAATGGAGCGAATGCAGTTTTGTTTAAAGGAGAGAAAATAAAACATTTATCAAATTATCTTTCGAAAGCAGAGCTAATACGCGTGTCTATTGGAGTACTTTGCCTTGAGTCACTGACCTTTACTTTCTGCTTTTTCACTCATTGAGTTCATCTTTATTGTATGCATGTAAGCATACACATGCACAGCCCATCTGTATGCTGTAGCTGAAGTTTGTATTTGTATGCTATCAGCAAAGAAGCAGCAGCGTTTCCTTAATGGCGCGTTAGTGGTGTTAATTAGTTGGTGAACAGGCATGCCATAATTATATCACATTCATTAATTTCTCAAAGGCTGTCACAAAGTTATTTTCATTCCTTTAAATCATAAACTGGTAATTGAGTTGTTTCCTCGGCCAGTGTGGGTGGACAAAAATGATGGACAAGAGAGAGGGAAACTAAAAAGATACGGGTCAAGGGAGAAGAGTGAAAGGGTGGGAGTATGGATCGTGAGATGGCGGAATGAGAAATGAATGAGACCATCCGAAATAAAATGAATTAAAGAAATGAGCATCATTAAACGTGCAGGAAATCCCTCAGAGAAGCATACTTGAAAAGAGAGAAAAATCAGTGAGTGTGATGTTGAGGAGTTTCCACAGAAATGTGGAGAACCAGCAGATATAACCTTGGAGGAAGAGTTTCCTTCATTTGTTAATGCAACACACACACTGTCTTCATCTCACACTTAAACAATCAACCAGTTTAGGTGTAAGGACATTCTCAGAGAAGACCACGTTAATGAGCAGGGACTCCAGTGAACCTGCTATCTTTTGAAGTGTCTTTCTCTTTCTCACTTACTCACTCTCTCTCTCTCTCTCTCTCTCTCTCTCACACACACACACACACACACACACACACACACACACACACACACACACACAAATGAGTAAGCTATCTCTGAACTGTTAGCTCTGTGACTAATAGAATTGCACTGGGGCTTTTGTCTAGAGATTTCCACACACATACACACACTTGATATTATGAAGATATGAAGCAGTATACAAATTAGTAAACACAACACATGTGTATATACAGTCATGGTAAAAAGTCCACTCTTTCAGTTCTAAGGTTTTACATATCAGGACACAATAAAAATTAGCTGTTTTTTAACAGGTCTTAAAGTCATGGTAAATACAACCTCAAATAAACTATAAAAACGTGTCATATTACACTGTCATTATTTAACAGAAACTAAGCCAAAATGCAGGAAGTGTGTGAAAAACTAACACCACCCTTACTGCTTCCATAGGAATTAAGAGGGTAAGTAGCAGCTAGGTGCTGCTAATCAAATACACTTGATTAATTGATCATCAGCAAGTGTGAGCACCTCTGTAAAAGGACAAGTTATGGCAGTTTGCTGGTTTCGAGCATTCAGATGTGTTATCACAATGCCGAGGAGGAAAGGCATCAGCAGTGATCTTAGAGAAGCAATTGATGACGTCCATCAGTCTGGGAGGGGTTATGACGCCATTTACAAACAATTTGAAGTCTGTTATTCTGCAGTGAGAGAGATTATTCACAAGAGGAAAACATTCAAGACAGTTGCCAGTCTTCCCAGGAGTGGAAATCCCAGCAACTTCACCCCAAAGTCAGACCGTGCAGTGCTCAGAGAAACTGAAAATAACCCAAGAGCTACATCTCAGACTCTGCAGGCGTCAGTTAGCATGTTAAATGTTAAAGTTCGTGACAGCACAGTTAGAAAAAGACTGAACAAGTCTGGCTTGTTTGAATGGGTTGAGAGAGCCTCTTCTCTCTAAAATGAACATGGCAGCACGGCTTAGGCTTACAAAGTTGCTTTTGAATAAATCACAAGACTTCTGGAACAGTGTCCTTTGGACAGATGAGTAGAGATGTTTGGCCATGTCAGATGTCCAGTACCACATTTGGTAAAAGACAAACACAGCATATCAGCACAAACACCTCATACCAGCTGTCAAGTACAGTGGTGGAGGGGTGAAGAGTTGGGCTGGTTTTTTTGCAGTTACAGGTCCTGGGCACTTTGCAGTCATTGAATCAACTATGAGCTCCTCTGTAGACCAAAGTATTCTAGAGTTAAATGTGAGGCCATCGGTCAAACAGCTAAAGCTTGGCTGAAATTGGGTCATGCAACAGGACAATGATCCCAACCACGGCAGCAAATGTACAACAGAATGGCTGAAAAAGAGAGCGGTGCTGCAGTGACCCCAAGTCCAGACCTCAGCCTGACTGAAATGCTGTGGTGGGACCTTAAAGAGAGCTGTGAATAAACGAATACCCACAAACCTCAATGACCTGAAGTGTTGTAAAAAAAAGAGAGGGCCAAAATTCCTCCAGAACGACACAGAGTGATGAACACATGCACAAAGCAATTTAAGCTGTTGCTGTTAGAGGTGATTCTATAAACTATTGAATCATGGGATGTACTTAATTTTTCACACGGTTTGTTTTGGTTTAGTTTTAACATAAATGACACCGTGTAATTTTAATTGGGCAGATTATTTTTATGTTCTGATATCTAAAACCTTAGGAATGAAATCACATGTACTTTATTTTTATGACGATTGTAACATGACTACACCAGGGACGTGATCAGTATGATTGTTTAATTTGATGCACACTGCACTGAAGACGGCGTCTACCTATAGCTTATTCTGTTTGCATACTTCAGGAAACATTTTCTAAAGCACTGACTGACTAAGGCTTGTATGAAGATCCCTTTATTTCCCTCTCATGTCTGAGCCTTTGTTTAAAAAAAACTTCCATGAGAATAAAAGCAAAACAAGGATTCCCACTCTTTACAGTGGCCTTTAGATGAACTGTCGGTATCTTAACATAATCTCTTCACCAGACATTATTATTAGCCCCAGATCAATTGTCTCTACAAGCTGTCAGATCCCAACAACTGTGTGGGCAGATAAAGCGCCAGATCATTGGTCTTATAGCAGCATCTGTGTATTGCCTCTGCTCAGTTTCTTTCTTTAAATTGTTCTGCTTTTTTGTCACATGTAACACTGCAGTCATGTTTAATGGGCTGTTGGTAGTTTACTGGCTGAAATAAGGGAGAGTGGGAGATGGAGATAACTAAAGTGGAAATCACTGAAGAGCTTGGCACGACAGTGGTGCTGTTTTTATGTAAATTTAAAAATAACTTTCATCCATAAGTTTGACATTCTCTTCGATTTCTACTGCTCTTCTCCTCCTTTGTGCCTCAAAGCTTCGAGTGTGTCTCTGTCTTCCTCCTCCTCTCACTCTCTCTGTGTCAATTTAGTGTTTTTGACAGGTTGGAGCTTTTATGCATAGCTGGGAAGTACAATGTGAAGGTTTTACCATCACTTTATATATCTCACATACTTCAGCCTCCCATGGAGATGTTATGGAGAAAAAAAAATGCAGAAAGATTTTATGCCTTGAAATGGAAAGTTTCAGTAAATAGTTTGTTCCCCTCTTTTGCTGTTTATCTTTTCTCTTGGTTCCTCTCATTTCCTCCTCCCGTTTCAGGTGCTGAAGTCACTTCCCCGCATTGACGGTCGACCCGGTGCCTCTCTACCACCTATGGACTTCAAGGCCCTGGAAGAGGGACTCCGAGCTGCACATGGTGAAGACATCACCCCTGAGGATGTGATGTCAGCAGCCATGTACCCCAAGGTGTTCCAGGAGTTCAAGGAATTTACTGGTGAGTGGA
The DNA here is from genome assembly GCA_024447675.2 of Pterophyllum scalare. Classification (NCBI taxonomy): domain Eukaryota; kingdom Metazoa; phylum Chordata; class Actinopteri; order Cichliformes; family Cichlidae; genus Pterophyllum; species Pterophyllum scalare. The sequence goes on along the minus strand of JAMQGT020006177.1, from coordinate 70,182 downwards.
CTACCTGGATTATCTTGGTATACAGATATTAGTTATAGTTCAGGAGAAGGACCTTGTCTTTCTGGGGCAGCACAATGGTGTGGTGGTTAGCACTGCTGCCTCTGGGTTCTGGTCTGGGTTCAGATCCACCTTGGCCGCGGCCTTTCTGTGTGGAGTTTGCATGTTCTCCCCGTGTTTGCGTGAGTTTTCTCCCGTTACTTTGGTTTCCTCCCACAGTCCAAAGACATGCAGTTAGTGGGGTTAGTTTAACTGGTGATTCTAAATTGCCCATAGTTGTGACTGTGAGTAGTTGTCTGTCTGTCAGCCTTGTGACAGATTGGTGACCCTGCCTCTCGCCCCATGACAGCTGGTATAGGCTCCAACCCCCCACAACCCTGAAAATGATAAGCGGAAGAGACTTTTTTTCTGTTTTTGTAATTTAAGTGGTTGAAATGTGTGTTTAATCAAATTGCACCCATTTTATTAAACAAGTCTAGGTCCGTGGTCTCATTCTCTCAGACACTGTCACTCTCATTTGTGTTACTGCTGGGGCTTGAAATTGGTACCAGCCAAACTTGGGTCGGGAACACTGAACAAAAAGTTGAACCATTTGGTACAAATGTTTTTATGCTGCGTTTGAGGAGAGAAATCGTAGTCTAAAGACAAGAGCTTGGAGCAAGAACAGACTAATGTAGCCAATTTAACAATGAAGGTTACATACGGATCAAATTTAGCTGGAAGCAGTTTGAAGCCGTTGCCTGGATTAACCTGAATTGAATTATTCTTTGAGGAGTTGAGGCATTGTTAGTTTTAGGGGTTGGCTGTGGCGAATATCAAGATCCTCTTCCATTCAGATTCTTTACTTTTAGAGACTCATTTCTTCACGTTGGAGAGAATCATGTGTTTTGCTAATTTGCTAACACCAGGGGAAAAAAACATGGGATTTCCTCCCACCGTCCCTCAACAGTTATGAATAAAATTAAATTACAACGAGAGACCTGTGATGTGACAGGCACAGCAGGAATGTCCGATGTACTTGCGCTACCTGAAATAAAGTCACCACTGCTGCGCTCTGTCAGGGGCTCAGAGCGATCCTGCATTCATCACGTCCTAAAAGCAGAAGATAATTGTTCTGCTGACCTGTCAGCTGACAAGTTGGCAGAAAAATGCAGCATACCTATTTGAAAAAATAGAAAGTGTTGTTCTCATTTTCTTGGTGTGCTCTTACAGTACCTTGTGACTGACTTTTGTGCTGCAGTGAGCAGCACAAAAGAGTACCCAAGAGGGTTTTAATTCAACAGGTTTTTTTTGTGTTTATTTTAAAGCTCCCCTTCTTTCTTGTTTTTGCTGCTTTTGTGATTTCAGCTTCACTGTGAATTATCTCAGTAAATTTCTTACAGCCCTCAAACGGAAGCTCTTGCTCCATCCCATTTCTCATTCCTAGAATCATGGATTTACTGATTGTGGTTTCCAGCATCAATATGGTTCCTATTTGAGTGACCACAAAAGCATGCTATCATCTTGGATGACTGAATCTGGCTTGGCTTGTGGCTTTGAAGAACCAGATAAACCAGACCAGTGTTACCAAGATTACTGATCCTGGGTCACAGGGCTGATCCTGGAACTTTGAAGTGATGTACAAAGTACTGTCACCTGGACTCAGGACTGTTTTTAACCAGAATAGTTTCTCAATGTCTTTTTTTTTTTTTTTTTTAGGCAACTTTGGCCCGGTGGATTGTCTCAGCACCAGGCTGTTCTTGGATGGACCCAAGATTGCAGAAGAGTTTGAGGTAAGTCACTTTGACCTTTTTATTTGTTTATTAAATTTACTTTTAGAATCAGACACTTACATAGTTGCCATTGTTGTTACAGTGCAATAATATGATTATTAGGTTTTCCCTGATGGCGGAGAATATCTCCTGTAACATGCATAAAACACCATATGGACATGTAAACAAGGTTAAAACTTTTGGGGGTTTTTTTGGATTTTTTTGCCTCCATCGGAGCAGGATTTTGGCACTTCTGTTAGGTTACACAAAACATCTTCCTTCAGTGTGGGATCCTTGCTTGTCAACAATACCCAAGATAATTTTTGTTTCCCAGCCATTATGTACAGTGTTGATATCATAATTCCTGCCTTTTGCTGATTTCAGTTAACTGAGAAATGACCTGAGTGCATAAAAATGAGTAGTTGTGTATTTGTTGTGCATTTTTGCTGCTTTTGTTTTTGTCTTTGTTTTTTAAGAGGGGGGTGTGCAGATAAATGGCTAGATTGAGCACTGAGTGTATTTGTTATTAAGTAACTGTCACTAATTGTATCATAATACATTTAATCTTAATTCCTTTAATGGCCCACTTTTATTTTTAATTAACTCTGGTGTAATAACAATTTAATAAAGAGGATGTTATCTGCAGGAAATGATCTTTCCGTCTCTGCGGATGGCTGAGGTTTGATACAGTTTGGTGCAGAGTCACAGTGAAGTGCTGATAACACAGTGGGAGGAGAGAGATATTAACAATTTATCAAGGGAGCAACAAAACAGTATTTCTGATCCCTCTGGCCTTCAGATTGGCCTTCCTGCAACTGAAATAACAGATTAATTTTGTTGTGTGATGTTTGAGAGGAAGCTATTGAAAACCACTAGGGGCGATATCTCAGGCCCAAAATATTACTGTTACTGACTTACAGTATAAAGATTATGCTGTTCGTTTATTCTCCAGCAGGGAGGCAGCTGAACAACGCTGTCAACAGAAGAAACAAAATACCGTAGTTTAATCACTGTGCATGCAAATGCATCGAGCGGGACACAACAGTGTAGCATTGTTTTGGTAAGTGCAGGTAATAACTGGCTGTCGTGCAACTAAACCCACAAAGTCTCAAACTAAAAAGCTCCGCAGGAATATTGACACAGAGGTTGTAAACTAGTCTCAGTTTCATAATGTTACATAAGTAGACTCAGCAGGCTGGATATTGCCTCAGATTTGCATAAATGTACAGTCAGCAGAAATGACTTAAGGTGTCTGCGGTGCTTATTGAACAATTCTCTCTGAATAGGAGACGGCACATTTAAGGAACATGAGGGGTTTTTTTTATTATTATTTATTAGAATGACAGCTGCAGGCATTTTGATGAGCAAAACTTGGGCTAAAATGATTGTTGAAATTCAGATTGAAGAGCAAATTCCAAACAGAGTGATGGAGGTACGGACAGGAACCTTTGCTACAAATGTCACAATCACACGTCTGATCAAAGAGAAGCTTTTTCAGATGGATTTTGTTAGTCTGTTACCCAGTCATCTCATCACATAATGAAAGGTTTCTAGGTAACCTTTGTTTTGTGTTTTCCTCAAAAATCTTATAAAGTAAAATCTAATTTTACATGAGCTTATGGAAATGAGTTTCTTCACAATAACAGCATGCAGGCTCGGTCAGTAATATAAATCTGTTTAATACTGGATCGTGTAGCAAGATCAATGACTCAATATTGAAGAACACAAAAAGTGTGGTATTAGATCTCAGATTTATTTGACCCTAAAGCGTAAACTCACTTGGATACAAACAAAACTATCATTGCTTGCAGAGTAATAACGGATTCAGAGCAGTGAGATGTGCTGCTTTACAGTTTGGATGAAGAGATGCAGTTGTAATGAGTCTAGTGTGCAGTGAGAGCGGCGATGCCCAAAAGGAGAGTGTACCTCTGACCAGATGGCAGCAGTACAAAATGGGTAAACAGGAGGTGAGGCAGGGCAGAAATGATGCCTGTGACTTTTTTTTTTAACTACAGCTCTGTAGTGACCTTGTGAAGTTGTTTTGTCTGTGTTTTTAAGAAAAAGCTTGTAGTGTGAATTAAGACCCAAAGCTCTTTTTGTATGCTTTTGTTCTTTAGCATGGGTAAAACCACACACACACACGACACTAAAATGTTAACCGTTGCCGGTAAAGTTTAAAATGAAGGCACTCATTCTGATTATAACAAGATGAATAATGGAACTGAACTGGATTTTAGTCACTTTGATAAATTGAAGTGTTAAATCTACGGACTTTTTTGTTGCTATAGCCTGTAAATAAAAGATGGACACACCCACTCTGACGTCATCCATTGATTGGGCTATTTTGAAGCCCTGACTTTGACATCATCTTGACCTTTGGAAACCGGACAAAATGCTGAACAAGGTGGGGTGTACTTGTGAAACCAAGGACCATGCATGCCAGTATGGTAATGATTTGTCTATCACAAGAAAGCCACACATTACTGCATTCTCCGTTTTGTCTGTTTTACCGTGAGGCCATGATTTCTTAAATGAAAACTACAATATATTAAAGAAGACTTGAAACTAACAAGACTATACGAATTAGGAAGCGTCTGCTGAGGTCCAAAATGATAAAAACAAAGTGTGAAGTCTTTTTTTTTTTCTCCCCCCATCAATAGATTTCTATACAGTTAAATTTCTCTTTGCAGCCAGAGCAGTTGCCCCCTGCTGGCAGCACAAGCATGCAGCATATGGGGTACATAAATTTTTTTTTTTTTTTTAAAAACATGTACCTCAATATAAATACTTTCATGGGGACTCAGAGGAAAAATTAAAGTAAATCTGATATAGCTACTGAAAACTTAAGAATCTGCACTGAGAGAAAATAACTGGCTAACTAAGCTGTTTGGTTGACCAGCTGCAGTTTTTCTTCATTTCATAGATGCTTAAACATTTTTTTCCCTTTATGGAAAACCTACTTCATTCTGTAAGGAGTCTATTACCCTAAAAGTGCCATCACTGAAAGCCTTTAAATCATTAACGTAATATAATTAACTGCTTGCACATTTTTGTCTTTTCTATACAGAACAAATCCTCCTGCTCTCTTGTCACATGTACAGCCTCGCGTTGCTGTTTTTGTTAGGTGTAGTTGGAAGCATTTCAGTAGTGTTCATGCTCATAATCATGGGCGTGTTTTTTTGTTTTGTTTTTAATAAAAAACAGCTTCATTATTTTCCACACTCTTAAAATCCACTTTTTTTAAAAAGTAATTTGCATTTGGTGACGGCTTGCATTGAAAGTGTGTGCTAATCTGCTGCAGGCTCAGTTGAGTAATCAGTCTTTCCCCTGAGCATTTATACATCGACAGTATTTTGTTTTCATATGTTAATTGAATCGTCTCTATATAGTACATATTTCTTCAGCTTTCATAAGGCTTCTTGTCTATACTCAAACTCGTCAAACTCATCTTTTGATGAGTATTAAAATTCCAGTATACTCCGAACAGCCTTCATGCATTATAAATCATCTGTTCCTCCTGCATCCTTTTCTTCCTTTCAGAAAAATTTCTCTCCGTTCTCTCAGTATGACGACCGCACACAGATTCAGCTGACAGTGATTCAGAGCAATGAAAGGCAACCATGTTTAATTACTGCTTCATTTCAGTGCAGCAAAAATGTTTCCAGGCTGCTGTTAATTGATTTTCATATTACCAGACACATAGGAAGCACTACTACCCTCCTGCTGTATTATTAGGAAAATGTGCTGTGCTAATTTAGTATTGACTCTAAAGACTCTCAGCCCCACCCCATCCGCCCAAATCATTTGAAGCTAAAAATCTGGAAGGGGACCCATACTCAGACCCCTAACCACAGATCAGAATAAAACCTTCAAACATTTGATTAAGCCTAAGCGGTTGGAGCATATAATTATTTGCTTTGAATCTGCAGTTTGGGATACATTATGCACCACTTTCAAACTCAGCAACATACTAAATAGTTGGCTTGAATAACAGCAATATTCTTCAAAAAAAAAAAGACTAAATAACCAACAATCTGCAGTTCTAGAGAACTGACTGGCTTTGCTTTCATTGAAATTATTTCTTACTGTCATTCCCTTAATATGAAAAAAACATATGCATCCCATCTTAGCTTTCAATGATTTACTTTGCATTTTCCCCGTCTAAGTGTTTTTCATTTACATTCTTACCAATGTCAGCTGTCTCCTTCCCTTAGGGCCGTTTAACCTTCTCTCCCTCAGAGCTGTCGTCGTTTTTGGAACTTTGACTCAGTTTTGTGCTCAGCTTCAGTCTTTGCCACAGAGACAACCCTGCCCTGTTGTCATGGTGATGGGTACTTCCATCAGATCAGATCCGATTAGCGGTCCCAAACAAACCGTGGAATGAAAACATGTCAAAAAGTGACACCCCCCCCCCCCGTCACAAGCAGCTTGAGTCACCTCACCTAAAAGAGTGATCTCAGCTCTCTCACTGAGTGTCCATTTCAGCGTTACTGTTGATGTTCCCTGAACGTAAGCGCAGGCGTGTGTATTTCACTTTCCAGACTATATATACTTTTAAACAAAGGATTATGTTTATATTTTAGCTGAAGTTCCCTGGTGAAGGTCTCTAGTGTTTGAATAGTTTTAAATTGAAGGTATTGACAGTGTTCAGACGTATTGCTGCTGCCTTAATCTTTTTTTTTTCTTCCTATAGTATTAAGGACATACCATCTGATCCATAATGCATTAGCGTCCTTAGGTGCAGTATTCCTTTGTGTTTGAAAGCCGGCGTTATCACCAGTGAAATATTAATAACCTGGCAGTCGAGCCCCTATCAAAGAAGCACTGACAAAGTTAAAAGACAGCCATCACGGGGGGGGGTTGAGCTGCATGAGTTCTGAACGGATTGACTTTTTGGTCAAATGTTGCATTTGATGAGACTCTGACAATTTTGAGGGTTAAGCTGGAGACGGACTGAGCGGTGGCCAAGTGAATGACAGTGCAGGTAGCCTCGTGCCAGTTTGTGACCATAATCATTTGGTGTTTGTACTGGTTTTGTAGAATTGCAATAAGTTCTGTTAAAGCAGAGGAAAAACCCAGGAGAACAAAAATGGGTAGTTTTTAAGTCGAGTTTTGTAGGTGCTTCTGGCAAATCCAAGTTGATGTCTGTCAGAACGCATGACTTTTGCAGTATAGCTGCATTATTAACTGTGTTTTTGTAACTGACAGTGTTTATGAGCTTTCGGCAGAGAGTCTGTAAGACACTGAGAGAGTCTTGATCAAAACAGATTTAACCAACACATCTTTTAGAGCTCTGCGCTAGCCCTAAAGCCTGCAGCAGTTGATATTGTGGGAATCGGATATAAAGCCTTTCACTGTACTCATTTATTGTTTCGCACTTCACGTCAAGCTTACCCAAGAATGAAAAGTGAGCCTCAAAGATCTCGATGTTCTGAATATAATAGGGCACAGCCTAAAATACTATGACCAGATTTTTCTTGCGCTATCATTTCCATTGGGTCTCACTGAGGTTCTCTTGGCCTTCTGATTCCTGCTTAGCTGGATATTTAGGCACATGTCCCTCTTTTATAAAGGGAATGACCACTGTGAAAAACCATCTGATGCCTTCAAGTGCACACGTACATAAATATACACCTACACACGGGTTACTTCTCTCTCCATAGCCGTCATTCACCCACACATGCATGTAGCGCTAAAAAGAGGCGGGGAGAACATTGCCTTACGTGTATCTGGCATGTGCTGATGACTCAGTTTGCCATTAATCACATTTGACAGAAATATAAACACAGATTTTCACAAACATGGAGTCATTTATTTACCGACCATCACTGCTAATGTGCACAGACACCGACGCATAATCTCATTACTGTCACAGGCAACATAAGTCATTAATAAAGTCATAGCAAAGACATTGTGTTAAGCATTAAGTGCAACTTGTTTAACTCTGATATCATAACTAAAAATGGCTGGGCAGTTAAAGCAGTTGAGTCTGGCAGGAGGAGCTGCATGTGTGGCCTTCGTAGATGAGAACAGTGCTAATGTATCGTTGGGATAGAAGCGAGATTCATGAATATTTTGCCTCAATTACTGGCTAGAATAATTAGTTTATTTTGTATTCCTGAGTGAAGCGTGCATGCGTGCGCGCGCGCACGCACACACACACACACACGTGGGAACAGTTCAGCCACTTCTATGTTGGTAATCAACTGTCACTGTGTCCAAGTACCATGCCATATCTAAACGCCTCCTAAGTGTGCAGTAAATTCGAGAAAAGTCAGTATGTCAATTAAAAAGAACCAACTTCTCATACTTCAGTTCTGAGGATTGTAGGTGGTTAACAGATGTGAAACAATAGGGGAGGTGTAATGTAGAGAGACTTATGCAACAAAGGTGACGGGTACACACAGAGCACAGAAGTGTTGGATTTTAAAGTTGGGTATGCATGCACATCTCCCAACAAAATACTCTTCAAAAGATTCATAAATTATGTGAAACTCTTCATATATGCGCATACTGTTTCTATATGGGAACACCAGAGAGGAGATGTAGCGTAGAAGCCACGCAGATGGAAAAGGTTAGACGGCAGTTGTTTTTTTTTTGTTTTTTTGCAAAGTGCTGTCAAGGGCCTAACGACAAAATAAAGCATCAGCTACAGAGTTTAGTGTAAAAGAACATTAAGAAAGAAAGACAGGAGGCCAGAGCTTGCAGAGAAAGAAGATACAGAGAGCAGGAAACAGATGTCAGAGCACCCAGAGAAAGAGTGACGCATAATAAAATTAAGATCAATACATATCTGCAGCAACGTATATTTTTGTCTTTGCACTGAGGTTTAGTTTGGAATATCAATGTAGACTCAGCAGCTCAGATGGCGATGTGGGGAACAGAGAGGACGCCAGTGGAAAGGTTGAGAAGAAGGGAAGCATAAACACAGCATAAGAGAGGCAGAGAGCTAGACAACAGAGAAGAGAAACCGAAAGAGGCAAATGATGGAAATTAATAATGGCATGAGTCACAGTGGCCCCAGAAATAGGTAGCAACATAACAATACAAAATAGAAAGCTGTGACAGACGGGAGGACTGACAAAGAGAGAGATTGAAAGCCAGAGAGAGAAAGTTGGACAAATAGAAAGATGGGGGGGGGGTCCAGACGGTGAGATGAGAGATTTGAGAAGGGGTGTGAGATAAATGAAGAAGTGGATCGGCTAGTGTTGAGGGGAAGACCTGCAAGACAAAAAGCAGGACTGACCAGAATTGATATGAGAAGGTGGTCTGTCTGTTGGCTCACAGAGATGAGCCATGTCTGTCTTAAGACGCACTTACAGCATTAACAGCTGTACTAAAGACACAAAATGTTCATATCCTCTTGCCTACTCCTGGTTCTCTGTCACTCTCCCTGCCTTTGTGTTTATTTCTCCGATTATCATTCTGTCTGTACCACTTGTCTGTTTGGTGTGTGAATTTGTGTGTGTGTGGTAACAGGAAACACAGAATCACAGATCCAGGCCTTATAGGGCAAAAGCATTTTTCTGCATTGCTCCTAAAACTTGATTTTTTTAGCCGATATGGAAACTTTTGTGGTGAACAGAATTATTCGTAACGCTTGCACACAGTGCGTTGTGATCTCAGTCAGCAGCAGCAGTGCTTTCTCCTCTCCTCTTGTAGCACTAGAGGCAGATTGACAACCACCCAGGACCCCAAAGGGGAAAAAAGGGACAGGTTACAATAATAAGTGTTTGTTTTATTAAAAAAAAAAACTTATCATTTGTGAGCTACTCGTTGTTTTTGAGATTGTGTTTGACAGGTTCTCAGCTAATCTTATGAGTCAACACAGATATAAGTGTGATTCATAACTGTTTACCACAGAATATTCGGTATTGGCTCATAATTCATATTCAGTGACAGATGCAAAAAGGATTCTAATACAGGCATGTCTGACATGTTTTTAATGTGCAGAAAGGTTTGATTTAAATAGAAATCTTGTTGAAGCACGAGCTGTTCAAGTCCCAAACACATTTGCCTATTTGCAAGTTGACTCAGCAGTGTCATGAAACGGGGGGGGGGGTAGAATATACTGCTTCTTTTGATTAATCATATCCTTTTCTATTCAGTACACTTGGAGTCCATAAGCATTTTTGTAATTTTGCCTCTGTACACCAGCACAGTCAAGATGCGACTGAAGTGCAGACATTCAGCTTTAAATCAGGGGGTTTACCAAAAGTACTGCATTAACTGTTTAGGAATTCTTATACACAGACCTCCATTTTTCAAAATTACTTGAACAGCTGAGTAACAGGCAGTTTCATTTTTTTCTGTATAGATGTAATTATTGATATTTGCCCTGGTTATAGATGAGTTTTTAAAAAATTGATGGAATTTTTCTGCTCACAGCGTTTTTGTGTGGTTTAAACTAGTGTCGTGCCCACAGTTGAGCTCATTTGAAGGGATACTGACTGCAGTGTGAACTAAAAACACAAATTGACACAAAGTGTGCATTTGAGGATTCTGAGAGAGCAGAAAGCAATTTTTTTATTTTTAGCAGGAATTTAAAATCCAAACTGCTGATCAAGAAAATGTCAAAGTATGTTTTAGGCTGTGATTAATAAATTTGCATAAGCCTCTATTTTTTATTTATTTGTTTTACAGCATTGCGCTGTTATGTTGAAAGCAATATTAATCCACATCCCCTGGTCTAAATGGTTGGCACTTGTATATAGATATAGACAGATATGTATCTCAGTTTAACCTCAGCGGTTCCAAAATGCACACACCAACACATCATTAGCAAGATAGCTGCCATGTAAGGTGCTGCCTGCAAACGGGGGCAATTCTTTCTGCACTATCTTACACAAAGACTTCAGCACATGCAGGTAAAACTAAAAAGCACCAAGGTAAAATAGAGACAGGAAATTAACTTGATATGGGGACATTAACAGTGTTAAAAATTCTTGGACATAGGATGGTACCTTTGTTTGAAGTTGATGGAAACCCTCAGCTCAGTCTGAAGTCGATTAAAAACTCAGAAAGAAGAGGAAATATTGTATTCCAGCAGGCTCTGCAGTCTGTCTTATTGCTTCAGCTGGACTTGTGAGCAGAGGATCCATGTGTTAATTTCAGTTTTATAACGTAATCCAATTTCCTTTTTTTTTTTTTCCATTGCTTTTCATCTATTGTCCCACTGTTGCATTTCAGGTGGAGCTGGAGAGAGGGAAGATCCTCCACATCAAGGCCTTGGCACTGGGTGACCTGAACAAGGCTGGGCAGAGAGAGGTCTTTTTTGAGCTCAATGGACAGCTGAGATCTGTGCTTGTTAAAGACACAGTCGCCATGAAGGTACACGGGGAAATATTGAGGGAGGGATGTGAGATAAAACTGGGAAAGTGCATGAGTTGATGACAATGATTTTTGGAGAAAAATTGATACTTTTAATCAAAGGACAAACTTGTGAGTTGTTAGATGGATGAATAACTGTTTAGATTGGATGGTTTGAGTGAAGGATGGAGATCAATGAATTATAGTTGTATCAGACATGCAAGAGAAGGCTCTTGAAAAATTGTTATTTGGCAAGTTGAGGCCGGATTTCAAAAGGAAAAGCAGATTTCATGACAGTCTATCCCCGGTGATTTTTATTCATAGAAACAGATGGTTGTGAAGTGTAGAAGGGGACTCAGCAGGGAGGAAAGTTTCAATGGGTAGTTGGATGACTGACTGGATAGATCATTGCCTGGATGAGTGGATAAATGGAGACAGGCATGTGTGGGGGGTACTTGGAAGGATGGACTGACCAGACAGATGGATGCATTAAGTATTTCTTTGTCCCTTCACCCAGGAAATGAAGTTCCATCCTAAAGCTCAGAAGTCGATCAGGGGTCAGGTGGGAGCACCCATGCCTGGAAAAGTCCTGGAGGTCAAAGTAAAAGTTGGATCCAAGGTCAGTTCATAGACAGCCTTCACTTTTTCTTTTTTCCACATTTCAGGTCTTGAAGATTTTCATTACTTTGGGTTATAACAGTCACAACAGTGAACCATTTTTCTTAATAGATTTGTTTCATCTTCTAATAATCATGTGATTTCTCATTTCAATTAAAATGTTTCTGCTGCTTGGAATTGCTCCCCAAGTTCCAGTATTTTTAAACTTTAGCTAATTCTGCTGAATAAATGCAAATTATTTAAAAAAATTAAAATTACTCTTCAAACAGCATAAATACTCTTGATCTGGTTCTGTCCACACAACCGCAATCATGGGGAAGATTGTTGACAGTTGTCCAGATCACAATCATCAATGGAGGGTAAACCACAGAAGGTGACTGCTCACAGGCCTGCAGTTCTCAGAGTGCTGTATTGGTGCATATCCTTGGAAAGTCGACTGGAAGGGAACGGCGTGGTAGGAAAAGCTGCACAAGCACCCGGGATGAGCGCAGCCTGAGAGAAATGTCGAGAAGAGTCGACAGAAGAACAAGGAGTGGGCTGAGGCTGGTGTCAGTGCACCGAGAGCCACCACTCTTAGACATCTTCAGGACAGAACAACAGCTGTCACTCTCCTGATATCAAGCCTCTCCTGAACCAAAGGCAACATCAGAAGCATCTTATCTGGATTAAGCAGCACAAGAACTGGACCTGCTCAGTGGTCCAAAGTCCTCTTTTCAGATTAAAGTCAATGTTGCATTTCATTTGGAAATCACAGTCCTACAGTCTGCAGCAAGACTGGAGACGCACAAAATCCAAGAAACCTCACACTGAACTTCAGTCTGTGATGATCTGGGGTGCTCTGTCATCTGCTGGTGTTGGTGGTGATCGGTCAGCTGTGTTTTATTATCCAGAGTCAACGCAGCATCTACCAGGAGGTTTCAGAGCACTTCCTGCTTCCATCTGCTGACGAGCTTCACGGAGATGCCGATTTCCTTTTTCCAGGAGCGCTTGGCACCTGCCCACAGCACTAAAACTGCCACCGGACGGTTCGCTGTGTTGTTACTGTGTTTGATTGGCCAGCCCACTCCTGAACCCCACAGTGGGGTATTGTCAAGAGAAGGATGAGAAACACCCGAACCAAAAATACAGATGAGCTGAGGGTCGCAATCAGAGCAGCCTGAGCTTCAGTAACGCCTCAGCAGTGCCACAAGCTGATCTCCTTCATGCCACAACACAAAGATGCAGTAATTCATGGAAAACGAGCTGCAACCAAGTAATGAGGGTATAAATGAAGCTACTTTTCAGAAGCAGGATATTTCTGTATTATATTTTGATCTTAGGAAATGTTCTAATAATCTGAGATACTGGATGTCTGATTTTCATAAGCTGTAAGCCGAAATCATCCAAATAAATTACAACAAAAAAGGCTTGAAATGTTCACTTTTTGTGTAGTGAATCTAGAATATGTGAAAGTTTACTGGTATTTATAGTCTAGTCCAGCTTCACTATTTATTCCTCCATTGTTGCATCATCTATCATATTTTTGACAACGGCATCATTTCCATTAAACATCAATATGCGGACATTATCACTGTGAAGATGTTAGCATGCTGACTTTAACCTTTAATTCAATTCACCACTCAAAGAGCTGCTAGCATGGCTCAAGACTCCTAAGTTTGCATATCGTAGTGCTGAACCTAAGCTAACTTTTATTTTTTTGGCATGTTTCTTTCTCCTGCAGTGCTTTCATTACGTGATCCTGCACTTGGCTTTAAGTGTTTGCCGCAAACCTTTCCTTCCATTCCATCCTTTGTCCAATCAGCATTTTCACATCCTCTGGGTATAGCACCTCTGTCCGCTGCTGGCTTTCCTTTCCTTTCTCTCCTTCTCCCTTTATCCTCTGGGATCTCTGGAGTCCACACTTTCCAGCACACTCCACTCGTTCTTCTCTCTCTCATCATCATTGCTTTTTACCATTCTACTCTTCTCTCTCTCCCCCTTTACTTATCCATCCCTCGCTCATCACCTTTGTTTATCTCCTAATGGTAACTCCACAAAAGTTCCTCCACTGGATGTAACACTGGCTACCTTCTCTTTTTTCCCCCTTCAGCTTGGGTTGGACATCCAGGTGTTTGACGAGGATTGATTCACAGGTGAAAATGTGCTTCCGGCCTTCTGGATTTCTTCTCCCTCCGGGTGCCAAGCTATCGATCCATTTGCTGATATTTATACACATCTATTTTTATGCTGGAAGAGGGAAATGAATAAATTCCATGATGTCTCTTTGTGTTTCCAACCTCTCTTCTTTACTGTGCAGAGCTGCATAGATACAGTCCTTACTTCTCTCTGCACTGCTGTACAATTAACAATTAAGCAAACAAAATTAATCCTGTGCAATATTTAACTGTACTCAAATTAAGCACTATTTACTGTTGCCCTAAAATCACCTCCCAGATTATTTGTTTTTCAAAGATTTTTATAGGAAATATATAGGAAACCAAAGATAAGAGGTACCTTTGTGCATCTTTTCAGGTATCTATGAGCTATGAGGTTTATACTTGGCATCTCTCCTAGGTTGGAATCTTTTGCACCGGTGCATCATTTTAACCCTTAACCTCCCCTCCTACCATCTTTATAGCCTCTGGGTAGAGAGGCTCTATGAGGACTCCTCTGCTTGTGGCCACGCTCTCCACCAGTTCGTTGAGCGCCGCACGTTTGATCTCCTTCCCTTTCAGGTCGGCCACGCAGTCCAGGAAATCAAACAGCACGCAGCACTGCTGCAGCTTCTTACAGAACAGGTCATGCAGCTCTGCCACCGGGGCGTCTGGACAGTTGAGAGGTAGGAAGAAAAAGAGGAAGAGAGAGAAACATTAGAGACAGCGGTTAAACGAAAATGCTCATCTGTGTATAGAGCGTAAGGAAGGAAGCTGGGATTTACATACTGTTTGGTTCAGATCTTCTCTCAAAGCTACTGAGAGATAGAGAATATTACCCTACAAACACACTGGTACGCACCCACACATCCACACACGTCTGTCCGCACAGGCCTTCCTCCAGAGGGCTGTGTTGTATCTCACTCCTATTATCTGTCAGATTCATTCTTTAGGCCTGTTTATCACGATGAAACTACCTGCTGCTGGTCATGGCATTAAAATCTCACGCCATCAAAAACTCAACTTCTTACAGACGTAGAGAAAGCGGCTGATGCATTTGGATTACCGAAGCCCTACCCCATACAATAAGTTTTAAATTGATTCCACAGGCTCGGGGGTGGGGGTGGGGACTGGGGGTGGGGGTGTGTGTGCAAACTCAACACTCAGCCTGTAAAGCCTGATGCAAAAGAAGAAAAAATATTAAATCCACACAGAAGATAAGAGAGCTGCAGGCTTTGACAGCAGCCCAGTGGGAATGCTTGGTTCTTTTTATGAGTAACCAGATGATTGATGACTCAATAGCTAAAAATAGCAGCGAAATATCCACATTTAAGTGAGATGTATGAGGGGCTTAGACTGAAAGATAATAAACAAATCCATACTGAGATCAATTATATAAAAACTAACACAAAACACTAAAACCTGCCCTCTGTGCAAAGGCTTTTGAGGAATTTATGTTGAAAGTTTGTTTTTGTTTAGGTTTCAGGCTGCATGTGTATTCATGAGATTATATATGTGCTGCTCACCACAATTGCCAAAAGAGATCCACATTCACGCCGAAAGCGCTGCAACACTGTACTGCTGGGCACTAAATGCTAATGCTAACATGCAGGAGGCAGTGATGTAAAAGTGCTAAGGTGTCTTAGTGCATTCATAACATCAGCTTTGTAACGGTTTTAGACTTTGGGTATATTAATTTCCTGTCATTTCTTTTTTTACGATGTAATCGCTGAATTTCACGCAGTCTTTCTAGCTTTCCCTCCTTGTTGTCTTACTCATTTATGACCTTTCTGCCTCCCACCTGGTTTGTTTATTTCACTAACCTCTCACCTGCGTATGACCTCAGCCCGGATTAAAGATTTAGGCATTAAAACTTTTACTCCATGCTTGTATCCACTCCTTCTCTGAATTGTTAGAAACCAGCATGCTACTTTCCCTAATTATCAACAAGCACAACTTTTATATCTAATGTCAGTGAACACCATCCTGCTGCCAAAGCCTAATGCTTATTTATATATGAAGAAGTGAACCAGTACAAACATTGGTGAGCCATATGACTAAACTCTGGGCACCTCAGTACTGCCATGACAATATGTGTAAGTGTCCATTTGACTCGATACACCTGAACCAGCAGCTAGGACCTTAAAAATAAATAAAATAAGTAAAAATGCACCGACCAGTGACGGGAATTGGACAATTTTCAGCATGCTCTGTCTCACATATGTTTGATTACGAGCCGGTCCATTATGTGCACGTGATGCATGTAAATAGTCACGCAACCACTCACAGCTGCTAGTGTGGCAAATCACACATAGAAAAAACTGGAATTAGCCAAGAAAACTGAAAACAATGCATCTGTAAATTTGAGTAAAATTGTCATTATATATGATACGTGGCATCTGATTGCATTTATACTAGTTACTCCTTCCAGCCTGAGATCTCCCAGTAATCTCCCTCTGTCAGAGGAAAACAATACAGCTTACCAGTGGCTGGGAAGCAGTCTAGACTAACTGTGTGGTTGGAAGGCTCACAAACACAAACACACACACACACACACACACACACACACACACACACACAGACACACACAGTGGGAGTGGATTAAATTTAACCCTTCTTAACCCCCAGGTGGGAAGCACAGGAGGGATAAGGGGGTGCCGACTGGAGCTCTTCCAGCCTCAGACCCCTCACCTATTGTGGGCATACCACAGCCATCTGCTCCCTTTGGCACAGAGCTGCACAAGAATAGACAAGGTCTGTCTTTTGCTTGAGGTGTGAGAACATGCTCTTTGGAGTCTGTTTCATTTCATCATTTACGCCCTGCTGCATTTTCCATATGGTAACGGCATCGCTGTATCAGTGATCCAGGTTTTCTGAATTGACACTTTGGGATTAAACTTAGTTTAAGATCAAGGATGCATTTTAGAGCCTGGCCCAGGTCTTGTTTCTGCTCCAATCCCTGAATAATCTTTCAAACAAGCTCTTTATAAACCTTCTGTGTGATGTTTCCACAACCTTCGTGCCTTCCACAAACACAATGCCTTTGGTTGGTGTTGGCATGCACTGAGCTGCACTGAGTGGTCAATTTGTTCTTGAATTGCAGCCATTTCTCTGTGACTGGACAAACGTGTGACAACCCAAGTTCGCGCAATCTTCTGACTATTTGTGATGAAAAATATCAAGTGCGAAAAAGTCCAAGGGTGAACTTCTTCTTCTGACAACTTTGAGAACAAACGTGAGTCTAAAATGGAGACGCGTCCCATCCTGTAATTCCTTTTTTCACCGCTCCACCTTCCTTGCCCCTTCCCTATCTACCACTCCCTATCCTTCCCATCTTTTCATCCTTCTCTCCTGATTTCTCAAAGCTCCCCCGCTTTTACTCCATCCTCTCCCACCCTCCTTCCTTCCTGCTGTCCCTCTGCAGACTGACTGTGAAGGTGAAATCTAATCCGTTTTTAATGGAGAGTAATTGTATGAAGATGTGCCGTGCTGGGACCAAGAGGAGGAGAAAAAAGAAGAGGTGAAAAGACGAAGGGAAAGAAAAACTGTGTACGTGCGCTCACGTAGACAGGCAGTGAAACGGGGGGTGAGAAAAAGAGAGGGAAGATGAAGGGAATGGAGAGACTTGGCGGGTCATGTGAGAGCAAGTGTGGGCAAGAGCAAAAGAAAGAGCCGAGGAGAGAGGGAAAGTGTAGGGAGATGACAGCCACAGACCGAGCAGTACGCAATCTGAGGCAGAGAAAATGAGCCGGTTTAGCGGCTGATGTCACCCTGTCACGCTGCGTACAGGTTGACAGTGGTTAGATTTGGAAAAAGCATTTACAAGGATACGAATTGAATACACAATGAGACGGGAGACAAACGAAACTGAGGCGATAATGAGCGCATTTCAGCTTTTCAGGTCACTGCAGACTCATTTATTCAAAGCAGCTTTAATATCATGTCAGCGAAGTGATTAGAATATCGACTAAGATCTTGTTCACACTGAGTCACTTATGACTGAGCTATTTTCATGTTTTCTGACAATCCAAATTGGGGTTTCAGTCATTACCTAAATAACCGCCGAGCCTGACTCTAAAATCACAGCCATTGAAAGCGTGCGGTTACATTTTATCTCTCAGTTTAGTACATCTTTATTAGCTCAGGATGTCTCTTTAGATTAAAACTATCAATGTGGCACACACACACACAGACACACACACCAAAATTACATCACCAGCACACAAATATGAAAGCACGCTAAAATAAAGACTCAGGGAAAGCAGAAAAAAAATATACAACTACACTCATGTGTAAGCTTTCAGTGCTCAAAAAGATCTTTTCTTCTTTCTTTTTTTTTGCTGCTGGTCTTCATTCTACTGCACAGATAAAGACTTTTTCAGACATAGAGAGAATAATTTATTAGTGTTGTCTTTTGAACTCCTTTAGTCATTTCTGAATATCAGTTTCATTTTCCTTTTAAAGCTGCACCACTTGATACCTATACATTCAAAATGAATCTAATTATTATAAGGGCCCAGCTGTACGGTGCCCTTTAAAGCCTTAAAGCTTTTTGTCTTTGTTTAACCCCGTTTCCAGCAGTAGGCTGGTGTTTTTAGCAAAACAGCAATAAATCCTACTGTACGCAGCCTGCCCGTGACTAGACAATAAGCAGACAGGGTTAGAGACTAACTGCTCGACAAAGCAGACCACCTTGCAATTAAAGAACCAGACAGTTTTCTCAGGAGAGGCTGGAGGCCAAAACTGAGCCAAAAGGAGAGTGAATATTGGTGTTACATTTGTCAGATGCACAGAAACATGTCCCCGGGGTCATGAATGCAAATGTAAAACATTAATGAAATCAGGCAACTGTTAGCAAATCCAACTTTAAAAAGTGAGCTGCTCCCGAGTAGCAAATAAATATACCGCTACTCTTCTTTACTGTAAGTTCTGAGCAACATTAGAATATTAAAAATTGGTTCATAAGAACACAATTTTCCCAAGACAAAAAAATGCAAAGATTCCCTTATTTTGTCATGATTGTGAGTGTGGATGTGGACCCCATACACAGACATAAACACGGGCGGGCAGACTGAAAACTCAAAATGTACTTTTAATGAGAATGTGAAACCAAAGTCCAAAAGCTAAAATAATCCTGGAGTCTGGGAAAAACAGGAAATCAGAAACACAACTAACCAGAAACATCACGGGGTGGGATAACTAAAGCATGGACAAAAACAGGAGGAAACTGAAGCTACTTCTACATGGGGATACACAAGGAAGGGATAACAGCTGTGGGGAACAACAAACAAAGCAGACAAATGGGGAAAAGAGACCGGGGAAAGTAAAGTGAATGCACAAAGTGAAACACACGAGACAAGGGGTTAACCAAATAAAACAGGAAGTAGCATAAAGGGAACACCGAACACAGGGACGAAGGCTAGACAAGACAAGGAAGTGGAAGCTAAAACTAAAACCCTAAACAAAGTAAAACTAAGGAATCTATTAAAAGAAAAATAACACAAAGCTTAAAATACCATACTAAGGAAACACAGCTCAGCTAAGGATAAGGCAATCCACACCGGTAACAAAAAATAAACACACGACAAATACAGGATGGAGAAAACCAAACAGTAGACAAACTAAGAATCAAACTAACTAGAATTAATGATAAACAGAGCTTAGAAGCCCAAAAACGCAAAACTCTGGGTCCTCGACCCACGACTGTGACCGATTTGGTGTGTTGGTGATGGTGGTAGAGGGCGCAGTCCCACAGGAGTATATTATTCACATAATTTTGATGCTCATCAAACCATTCAGTGGCCTCTGTCAACCTAAACAAGAACGTTCCCGGCAAGATAGAAATGTGTCATCATAGGATGGAGATGATCGCTCAGCATAAATTGGTATGGGTGCTGGTTTAGCTCAGTGCTTGACCGTGCAACCGCAAGGCTGCATGTTTAACCACTGCGGCTCAGGAGGTGGAGCAGGTCGCCTACCAATCAGATGGGCGGTGGTTTGATCCCTGGCTGCTCTAGTCTGTGTGCCAAAGTATCCTTGGGCAAGATAGTGAACCCTGAGTTGATTTTGTGTGTGTGTGTGTGCGTGTGCGTGTGTGCGTGTGTGTGTGTGTGTGTGTGTGTGTGTGTGTGTGTGTTTGTGAATGCTAGAAAGAAAGTGCTTGTATGAATGTGTGTGTGTGAATAGGTGACTGAGACATGCTGCACAAAGCACTCTGAGTGCTCATGTAGAGTAGAAAAGTGCAAGGCCAAGGACACTATCTAATAAAGATGATTGAAAAAGCCTGAAAAAAATTAGTAACCATTCCTCCAAAGGGGAGCAAGTGGACCCAAAACACATCAGTACCACTTTCAGGGGGTCAGTGAGTCCGGTTTTCCTTTAATGTGTCACCCTCCGTACATCAACAACGGTGAAGATGAAATAAAAATGCTTTGGTAATTATTTAAGAAAAAAAAAGAGTGATTTCACTCTTCAGAGATCCTGAAGGTGTGAACTGAGGTGAGGGTGTGAAAAAAGCAGTTTTAAAAAGTTAGAAAGTTGTAACAACAGCTGAGCAACCAACAGTTCAGTTTCAGTTTAGAGATCAATTCAATTCAATTTTATTTATATAGCGCCAAATCACAACAAACAGTCGCCTCAAGGCACTTTGTATTGTGGGTAAAGACCCTACAATAATACAGAGAAAACCCAACAGTCAAAACGACCCCCTATGAGCAAGCACTTGGTGACAGTGGGAAGGAAAAACTCCCTTTTAACAGGAAGAAACCTCCAGCAGAACCAGGCTCAGGGAGGGGCAGTCATCTGCTGCGACCGGTTAGGGCTGAGGGGAGAGAAACAGGACAAAAGACATGCTGTGGAAGAGAGCCAGAGATTAATAATAATGATTAAATACAGAGTGAAGTGTAAACAAGTAAATAAGGTGAATGAAAAGAAACAGTGCATTATGGGAACCCCCAGCAGCCTAGGCCTATAGCAGCATAACTAAGGGGTGGTTCAGGGTCACCTGATCCAGCCCTAACTATAAGCTATTAAACACAAGTAAGCAGGGAGCCATTTGCCGGGTGAAAGCATCACATATACAGCCTAAAAAAGCTGAATCACTTCACATTTAATTAATGCACAGAAAATCATTTGCACATAAACAAACTGATTAAAGCTGGTAGTAGATTCGAAGGTCTTGAATAGCAGCCTCAAATGGCTGGTTCACTACAGAACAACATCACCATTTTGAGATATTAGAGAGAGACAGTTATTCAGGTACAAACTACAGAGCTCTTTAAGCACCAAGTGACTGACTGTGCTTTTTAAATGTGCTTCTTTCCAAACCAGAGCAGCATCTTTGTGGGTCCGTTTTTTCCACTGGAAAACCAAAGGACATTTACTATTGTCCCCTTATATCTGTATTATTTATCAAAATGGCCCAAAGAGTGAGGGTGACTTAGGGCGACAGACTAAACCGTTCCTTCTGCAGATCAAAACTGTGCATTTATAAAATAATAAAGGACAGTTTTATTTTATGACTAAAAGATTTAGCCCAACTACTTTTTCTTCTTTGATGGTATCCCCATTTTGTTCTTCATGTTTTACTTTCATCTGTTGTTTTTTGGGGATTTTTTTTGGGACCTGCTGTCAGCACATCATGTCATGCTGCATCCCCATTGGTTGGTTAGTAGCTTGTAGCAGGAGTCAGGCATCCTAAATTTCTGCCACTTCCACTATTTCATCCCATTTTGGTAGCAACATCACTACAAAGGCCAGCTTTGAACTTCTCTCACGGTGCGATGTAGGAACAGCAATCAGTTTTTTTCACCCATCTCTCCAACTTCACGACCCGTCTTTGGCTCTCATCACCGGTTCCTAATAAAGAGGCAAGAATGTGGGATTCCTAACTGTCTTAAAGATGTATTTATTTATCTATTCTCAAACATTGGTTGATCAGTGGTAAACAGTGCATTTGTTGGGCTTTACTTTGATGCTTACATCAGCAGCAGAGCAGTGACTGCGTATCAGGTGTTTACAGTGAAAAAAAAACACATGATTTGAACAGATTTGGACCCGAAGAGCACAGACACAGGCGATATGTGTAAGTCAGGCCAAGTCATTGTCTTTTAAAATGCTTTGTTGACCATAAGAGAACACTCCAGTGTCTCCTGTAAACATGCAGAAGAGAACGGGTTGGTGGCTGATTAAAGAAAAGACGGTGGACCACCGACAGACCACTGACGTAGAACAAAAATGTGAGGGGAGGGGAGGGAGGGGTGGATTGATTTGGGAAAATGAGCATTAAAATGTACGACTGAGCAGCGCCAGGCACGCTGCAACACCAACACCAACAACACACAAACACGCACATACCCAGCTGCACACACCTAAATATAGTCCTGCTGGAGAGCGACACGGAGAGGGGGAAGAATCTGGGGAGGAAACAGGAGAGCGGAGAGGGAGCGGTATAGGGTTAAAAGATGACATCATCCCCTTCCTCCTCATCCTTCTGCTTCTCTCTCTCTCATCTTTCCATCGATAGGTTCCTCCCTTCTCATCCTCCTTTGGTCCTTCTCTTCACTCCCTTTCCTTCCCATCTCTCTAAGGCTTTTTTTTTTTTTTAATAAGCAAGTACAGCTCTGGTCTTTAAATAAGAGTAATTCTGTTTGGGGCTGAGTGTGTGACACAGAGACAGCGAGGAGAACAGCTTCTGTTTTAGCTAGCATCCGAGCCTGCCTCTGCAGCCCTGTCATTAAGCACACACACATTCAATGCACAGACAAAGTGACGCAGAGAAGAAGACAGGATGGGGACGGAAGGGAAGGGGGGCAGAAAGAGGTAGATGGAGATAAAGAAGAGAAAGGCACAGTTATAAATAGCAGAAGGAAGCTACAGCACCTATCAGAGCTGAGACACCATGCAGTGTTAAAGTCAGGGGGGTATAAATATCACCTTAAGGGGTTTAAGTGACGTGCTTTAAGTCCATCTCTAAATAATCTAATCCTCCTGGAATACATGATCTGTCCACATCATGGCAAACTTTCAAGGAAACGTGTACAACAAGTATCCTGCTCATAAACAGCATGATTAGAAAGATTAGTGAGAAGAGAGGGCTATGATGCACAATCACACATGCACACACACACCCCACCCCCCATTTACATTATTTAACAATTATTTATCTACTGAGAAAGCACAGGACAAATGATGCTGCTGCTTTAAATTCGAGCAGGAAATACTTGGAAGTTGTCATTTGGTGACAGCACTGAGAATTGGTAATTAGACCAGCTGGGTATTAGCATGTAAGATGTAAATAGTGTTGTACGTACAGACTGCTACAGACAATCGAACCTATCTTGGCAGACAGAAAAGATGACAAAGAGCACACTTTTGGTCTTATTTGTTTTAAGCATTTTTTGGGGGGGGGTTTTTGGGGGGGGGGTTGGAAGGGGGGCTCTTTGCTGAGAATGTGTCATGGCCCTGGACCTGTGGAGAAAGGGTTTTGTGTTTGTGGGATATTTTGGTTTTCTCTAGCTTTGTACCTTTGTATTATGGTCCGGCATTGGTGATATTTGGTTTTCTATTATTTTCTAAAGCTTAGTTTTCCTAGAGGACTTTGGAGAAGAGATTTATGCTGGAGCATTAGAGTCTGTTTATGGTTTTATCTTTTGTTCCCTGGCGTTTAGGAGCTTTGTTGATTGTAGGTTAGTTATTTCCTCTTGTATTCCCTCCTGTTTCCTCAGTCTTGCCTCTGTTAACTGTTACTTCCTGTTTTTTGGTGGGGTTTTTTTTGTATTTTGAGTTTTATATCGAGTTTAACTTTCGCTGTCGTTATCTGTGATTAGCTCAGCTGCTCTTCCACCTGTTGCTCCCTCATTATTCTGTGTGTGTGTGTCTACGTATTGCCTTTGTTGTGTGCTTCCTCATAGCTGTAGCCTTCCTTGTAGTGTGTTACTTGGAAGAGTCTTAGTTTAGGAACATTTGCTCCTGATCAGCTTTATTTTGTATTTGGTAAGTGCTCAGCAGTGAAGCTGTCTTTGAGTTTATGTCTTGTCTTCTGAGTCCTGCCACACAGCCGGTCCTTGACAACTTATTCCTTAAGTTAGCTGTGACATCACTAAATCATGAACAGATTTTCCTAAAAGTTGATGGCTAGCTTGGTCTTTGCTCAGATAATTCTATTTTGAATCTTATCTATAGCTGGAATTCTCACCCTGCTTACTACATTAAAAAAGCATACACTAAAACTATACAGGATGCTATCCAGGTCAAAATCATCCTTCTATTTTCTTCTGCTTATTTGAAGTGGGGTTGTGGTGACAGACATCCTTCTTACAAACATTTTCCAGTTCCTCTGTCAGGTACACAAACATTGGTTTAACTCCACACTCATCCTGTCTCTGCGGTTTTTGTAGGCCACCCAATTGCGGATGGAATGCCTCCTTAACTTTGGTGGAAGGGTTTGTGCGCCCTTGTGATCCTTGGACCAACGCTGTGGGTGGCCCCTGGTAGGCAAACTGCTTACAGGGAAGGAGTGATTGAGAAAACCTCAAATTAACAAGGAGCAATTAAGGAGCTGCAGCACCTCACCCAGAAGAGGCCAGGCCAGGCCTTCAATAAACAACACTGTCCACCCCCCTACTGCTACCCACTGCAACTGGCAAATCTGTGGATCTGGACTTGTGAGTGTAGACTGGTTCTCAGGTCAAAATCTCTTTCATTTAAAATTGGGTTTGTGTTAGTGAAAAGCAAAACAGCTAAAAAGGGTGAATGTGGGATTCCTAACTGCTAATATGGATATTCTTTTGGGCCCAAAAATGGCTCAAAAAAATAAATGAATGCAGCTTTAACTCAAAGTCCACTTTCTAGCTTTGAAGACCAGGTTTAACTATGCCTTCATCAAGTTTATTCAAATCCCATCACACAACCTAAGTTATCATATAATACCTTATATGTGCCATCAATCTGTTATAAAGTTAAGTGACAGCCGGGCTGTGTTGGCCTTGGTGCACACATGCTGCGTGGGGAGTACTTTTACTTTCAGGTCTTTGCTTTTGGTAATTTATGACTCCTTTGAGTTACTCTTCTTAGTAGGTAATGCTGTAACACGTTGGATTACTTTTTAATATTCTTGTAGTTATATGAAACAATGACAGCTTTTGCCAGTTAAACTTGCCGTGAATCTCAGAGGTGAGTTTGCAAACAGAAAATGCCACAGTGGATGAAGCATAGCACAGAGTGGTCCAAAGTCCAGAAAGAAGTGTCAGAACAGCGTAAATACACACCACCACTTCAGGTCAAGCTTTCCAGATAAAATAAGAGCGAGTCTGGGTTTTAGCCTTAAAAAGAACCTATTCTGCTTTCTCCTGTTTCCTGTCATATATACTGTACATTGTGACAATGGCAGGTGCTCACATTAAACATGGTTTCAAATAATGTGCTTGGCATACAAGCAATCTCTTTGAGGCAAATGCTCAGGGTTCAAACAGCTATAAACTGCTCAGTTTTTTTTTCTACTCTTGGCTCTGTATGACATCAGCGAAAGAGGATTCCCTAATATGGTCACTGAAAACCCACAGCTCTGGCAGATAAATTTGGATTATTCTGAACTGAGAATCATGTAAAGCTACTTTAGTAAAATCTCAGAATAAAAAATATGCAGCTGGAAATAAGCGCCATAGGTCTAATTTAAGATAAAGTAAGATGCTTTGTATCCAGAAAACCGCATGTACAACTTATCATGTTGTTTGCAGCTAAATAGCGTGAACAACATGATAAAAGCTACAAGGAACATGACAATTATCTTTTGTTTCTATTTTTAGGTCAAAACATCACTAGGACATTCTGAATGCCAAAAACATAAGACAAAGCTATTTCTGATCCCGCATGCTGAGGTTCTTTAATTCTAAAGTAAAATGTCTACCATACAAAAAATGCAAGTGACTGAAGTGAAACTCATTACTGAATAGCAAAGATACTGACAGCCATATCTGAAGATCTTTGTTCCAAAGCACCATTATATTTTAATGCCAGTAGATATCAAAACATGGCAGCGAGTCTTTATGCTGTATTCAGTCCCATTCTCTCTGCGACAAAGGCTGCGAGAGAAGCCTATGTCATGGCAAAAGATTAAGCAGCGCGCTAAGCCCATCTTTAAATAATCCAATGTTACTAATAATACACTTTTCTACCACAAAGCACAATGAAGAGAGACCCGTCGGGTGTTCAGGCTGCAGTTCACACCTTCTGTGATTTTTTTTTTTCGTTGTTGTTGCTTTCGTCATTACCTATAATCAGATTAGTCATCATCAAGAAATGGATTTCTCATAATGATCAATGAGAACTAAGCTATTTGAGCCGCTAAGCATCGCGACTTGTCTTCTTCCCTAAAAGTCCACACTGCCTTTGACAGCAGAGTGACTTTTAAAGATCGAAGATGTAGAAATTCTCCGCTGAAACTGAATATTTGCCGTGAGAAATGTAAACACAAATTGGAGACAGCTAGTAAACAAATATGGGAGAAGGTTATCCCAGCTGGAGACATCCTCAACATTTGATTAGCAGCTTTCTGCTGCTGCTCCTGCTGCTGCTGCTTCTCACAAACAAGGAAATGTGATAAATGAAAAAGAAGAAAAGAAAGAAATCTCACATTCCCTTGTTCTTGACTAAGGCTGGGCTTGATATATTTTGTTAAAGCTGCTTGTGATTCATTGCAAACTGGAAGTAAAGCTCCTTCCAGCAATATTTATTTTTCTGCTTTTAATATCTCACCCCTTTCTAAAAGCGTTTTCCTTCTAAACGACTGCGTGGCCAGGATTTGATCGTTCTTTGTTTGCCTTGCTTTGCACATGTGCATATTTAATAGCGAGCGCCCACAAAGGTGAAACTCGTGGTGATTCGATCGGGGAGCTTATTTACCCGAGCGTCGCTGTATTCCTTTAAGAATCGACTCTTTCTTCAGTGACACAGCAGCGCGTGCGCTTATTGCATTGCTGGTCGTTTCATTACATCCTCTCCCCTGCAATATCCTTTTTAATTTTTTTATTTATTTATTTTTTTATCTCTCCCGTCTTCCTCCTCCTCCACCTGCCAGCTTAATGTTCAGTCATTTCCTCTTTCCTCATCCACTCCATTTCTTTCATCATCCCCCTCACTTTCTCTGCCCACGCTCCCTCTTAATTGATCTGAGACAGTCAGAGAGCAAAAACTACTCCGTGCCTTCTGTAACCCAATACCAGGCCCATCCAGCTGGCCCTAACACACACACAGAAAGAGAGAGAGAGTCATTCAGTCGCCCACATGCAATCTGTGTGAGAAGGTGAATGTTTTACAGTAAACAGCACATTTAAAACAGAGCCTTCTGTACATTCATTATTTTAATGTGGACAAACACACATGCCGGACAAAATAAAACACAAACATGTGAACAAAATGAACACAGGAGCTGCTCGTGAGCTGCATATACGAGATTTCCCTCTTTGACAGATACAGTATGTCCGCCTAAAGAAATTAAAGGAAAAAGTAGAAAAATACAGCTGAAATACACGAGGCTCTGTCACAAACAATAGTAAGCAGGATTATCCCTTTGAAGTTTTAAATACCAAACATAGGCTTTTTATTTTTTTTAGAGATGAAAAATGTGGAGATTCAAAGGTACAATAGGATAAAGTGCACCTGTGTGAGATTTTGCAGAGATTTTCTGCCACGTTCATTTGTCTATTGTGGTTAAACTTTATAGGCACTCTAAGTGCTGCTGAATGATGGACCTTTTTGGAACACTTTGTTTGACTGGAACATTTGACTCCTCTGCCATAATATTAGCCCACGTTTTAGTAAATTTTGCCATGTTAGCTTTAGCCACCAGGGGACTTGCAGAGCACCACACACAGATGCTGCATTCAGGCTTGTGAGAGGCCTCTTTGCGGCCACCATTTAGCACAGGGGCTCTGACTGCTCCCTATGAAAAAAAAACACCAAACTTTGTGCTCCTTTGAGAGGTCACAATCAAAGAAATAACAAACCAAGCAAAAGCTTCACAGGGGACAACTATTATTATGATATGTGACGATAACCAACATATTTAATTTGATATATCAAAACAATTAATGCTTATTTTAAGCTACCTGACTGTGTGACACTAAATTAAACTAACTAGCAACCAAGAAAGGTTTTGGTTTTAAAACCTGCATCTACATATCCTGTGTCATCAATGTAGCATTTGTAAAGTGACCGGCCAGGTGTTCAGGCCGCAGCCTACCTGAGTATTGTTGCTGACCATTCCTTTGCAACTACAGTGTACCCATCTTCTGGTGGCTGCTTCCAACAGGACAACGCACCATGTCTCAAAGCTCAAATCATCTCAAACTGGTTTCATAAACTCAAATGGCCTCCACAGTCACCAGATCTCAATACAACACCTCATCTCAAACCTTTGGGATGTGGTGCAATGGGAGATTTGCATCATGGATGAGCTGCTGACAAATCTGCAGCGACTGTGTGATGCTGTCACGTCAATAAGGACCAAAAATCTCTGAGGAATGTTTCCGGCGCCTTGTTGAGTTTGTGCCACAAAGAACGAATGCAGCGCTGAAGGCAAAATGATTTTTTTTTGTCTTTTTCCATCTACATAGGTTGCCATTCCCTTACTCTGCTAGATTTCATGAGGTGTTCTTTAAGATTTCAATATGAATGTCTGACGGCATGTTTTCCTTCTAATCCCTTCATTGTTAGCAGTGGAAATGGCCCATTTTTTCGAGAACATTATGAAACACAGGCAGCAGTGTATTTTTGTACTTTCCAAATCAGCAGTGGAAGCGTTTGAAATGCATTTCCTATCAGAAGCAGAAGCACTAAAACAGCATACTGTGACCTGGTAAAGAGCATTCAGTGGGCTGATAACATAATCAGGCAAATGAAACGCTGCTAAGAAGCGTAGTTGCAAAAAGACCAACTGCCTACTGTGTAGATCAGTATTTCTTAGCTTAAAGGGGAATATGAGCACATCACGTCTTACTTCACATAACCATTCTACTAAAAACATGTATTGACATTCAGTTCTTCCTGTTACGCTGCAACGCAACAACTCGCCATCTGTTACCCTGCGAAGCAAAGTCTGACTGTCGTCTTATGTCTGCAGGTTGTTTTGTAGCTTTTAGGAATGCTTTAAATGCTACATCAACCGGCAGAATGGGTTTTGTTCAGGTACAGGAGATTTAACGCTCTCTAAGCTCACACAGCATCCTTTAGGGCCTGACGGAGTTATTTGAAGCCACTCAGAAGCCCCTTTGAAAAGCCACTGCTGCGGGCAGCCAGTAATGAAAATGTCAAGGACTGAGAACATCACGCACGGCTATTTACTTATGAGGATATATCTTTGGCGTGGTTAAAATATCAGTTAGAAATGCCGATGCTAGTTTGCAGACAGATGGGTGTTTGCATGAAAACATATGCGTACTGCAGTTTTGCTGCTTTCACATAAGTGTGGGAGATAATAATAAACAACAAGATATCAATTTTTGATGAGCTGAAATCCAACACCACGGATGGCTGCTAGAAACAGCTGTGGTGAAATAAATGCTTTTTTTTTTTTTTTTTTGCCTTAATCTGCTGCTGTTTTCCTGATCAGATGTTGAGCCTGAAAAACTTTTTGTTTTTTCCTCTAACTGGGACAGCAACACTAGAGCCCCTGGTGGCATTAATTTTACAGGAATAGATTTAGTATAATCATCTTGTGATTTCCAAACACAGATACATGTTTGCTTATGCCATAACTTTAAATGCAAGAAACGAGCCACATGCTGGGTCGCCTTTTTTCAATGTAACCAGCAGTTTAAACCGTGCCCGTGCATCGGGTCTCCATCTTTGGACTACATCATTCACTGCAGTCAAAAATGCAATGTAAGCTTTGCTAAAGTGTGACAGAATGAGCCGCTGGGCCGGTCTGAGCAGAAAGTCTGCTTTGTGTGTTTTGTCTCTGAGCTCCTGCTGATGTAGCTGCTGGCACCAACAGTGTTCTCCAAGATCTCAAGATAGACCAGAAAGCATCCCATGATTGTCCTGCAGATGTACATACAATCACACACACACTCAGGCCTTAGGAAATATTCGACTATAACAGTTTTTTTTAATATAATAATCCCTCCTCAGGCAGCTCAGAATATAATTGTCAAACTGCTGCATAGTAAAACCTTCAAAGACCTCTATTCCAAACCTCCAGCACTTATCACGCTCATTTAATGTCTGGATATCATTTCTGTAAGTAATTACACTTCTCTGCACAGTGATAACATTTCAACCTGCAGTTCAGATGCTTTTATTTTCATTCACGTCGTTGGCTTTTCTATTAGCAGCCCTGTAATTTCATTTCAGCCAGTCATTGTTGATATTTCTACCAATGGCAATGATACTTCTGCTCCGATGCTTGTATCCTTGCTCATGGCGTGTTTTTTCCTTTATGTAAACTCAGTCTGTGCTTGTAAAAAAGCCTGTGTAGACCGTATTTGCACCCACATGACTTACTGTAACTCAGATAAACATATTGTATATGCGTCCACAAAGCGCAACAGGAAGAAAAGTGTGCAAATTAACTACGGAGGGAAACAGCGACTGAGTGGATCTCAAGGTCGGTGGATCACAGCAGTTGCAGTTCATGTTTTAATCTGTGGAGGCAGTTGGCTCAGTAATCACCCTGAATCACACACATGTCTTTGGTGTGGGAACATGCCACAAATCTTAATCACAAGTTTGTGCATCTGCTGACTAGATGACAGGCAGGAATGTGACTTTAGTCTGGTTGGCCTGCCAGCAAAGGCGCAACACCCGTGACTGAGAAGCTGGGCTGGTGTCTGTGACCCCAGGGGAGAGCATCGCAACTGTGAAGTAGTGCTGAGCTAACAGCCTGTTCTCCAGTGAGGTAGACGGCCGCAGCGTACCTGAAGAAACAGGGGACTAAAAACAAAGTCGAGGACCACCCCAGCTAATAATTCTGCAATCATGAAAAAAAAAGCCAAAAATCTGAATGTGTTTGGTGAATCCCTTTAGGGATGTGTGCGATAAGTTAATTATACGACTAAACATTTTTGCCCTCTCTTGCTGGCATCAGAAATACTAATAGGTAAAGCTAATTATCCATATTTATTTATGTACAACAGCAATTAACGGTTGTTCTAAGATGCCCCCAGCTAGCACTACAGCCCCGTCAGACAGCGCCACCTCGCTCACTATGTGACAGAAAATTGTAAACAAGAAAGGTGGAAAGCAAGAAAAATAATAGCCTCGCAAAACAGCGCAGCTTTATAAAGTGAATGGTTGTATGCAGGCGGCGCCGGAAAGCTGGCAAATACCATAAAACCATTCTAAATTAACCTGAAGCCACAAACCATACAGTCTATGGTGTTAGTAGTGGTGTTGCTAGTACAGTGATGTGATGTACAGTGTCGAAAATCCCTGTTGCTGTCTACATACACAGAAATTCACATTTAACTATTACATATGCACTCAGCAACCTTCCTGTTCTACTGGAATATAACCAGAATACTTCTTTAAGCTTTGGATTACTGACGCACTGACGGACAGACCGATGGGTAGGCAGGCAGGTAAAGATCTACCGCGTGTTGCTTGCTTCCAGGCTGATTCTGCTTTTGTACAAATGGAAACAGTAAGGAGACGACAGCAGCCAGTTAGATCCACTTGGCTACCTCCCAGAACCATTAACTCCCAGCATCTTTACTGGACACCATCCTCAAGAGTTTTATAATTTTTTAATGCAATGATGAAAGCGTGGCGAGAGGGGAAAGGAAGGGAATGCTTTCACCGTATCTAAAGCACGGTGTCTGTGTTAATATGCTTGGATCCCAGAAAAACACTGGCTCTCTGACTTCATCATCATCTGATTTTTCTGAAATTTAATCTAATCTAATTTATGAAAACTCATTTTTGAAATCTAATTTAGTTTGCCACGAAAGCTCAGTTTGAACAGGGGAATTCAGATGGCGACAAACAAGTAAAAACACTCAAAACAGAGCGGGTTCTGATGGCGATAAAGGCGATCCTCAATCTCACGATTTTATGAAATGGTTCTAGCAAGCTGTCTGCAGAAATGCGAGGTAGTGTGAGCAGTTCATAAAAAAAGTCTTTCTGGATTTTTAAAAAAAAAGAGTCTTTTACTGCTAAAGGATTTGAGTAATCATAAATTTCACATTTTAAAAAAGCATTTTGATTTACAGTGACATAAAGTGTCCTCTGCAGAATACTACAAAACTTTAAAGAGCCAGTCCTAAAACTGAGAGGCCAGAGAGCAGTGAAATGTTTGTGTGTGCGTGCATGTGCACATGC
Source organism: Pterophyllum scalare (assembly GCA_024447675.2). NCBI lineage: Eukaryota > Metazoa > Chordata > Actinopteri > Cichliformes > Cichlidae > Pterophyllum > Pterophyllum scalare. The sequence continues at coordinate 38,060 of JAMQGT020006177.1, read as the reverse complement.
TGCAGGCCTGTGGCCAAATATGAATACACTGTAAAAAGCTTTATAGGGACCCAGTATCCTTCACCCTTCATCTATGGATTAATTGCCTGCCTTGGCTGTCCCTGCTACTCTTTTATTAGCCAGGTCAGCGTTCCAGATCAGCTCTCTGTTTACTGGAGTCTCACAAGTCTTGTGTATTCATTTCATATTATTCATTTTTACTGCAAAGAAAACCTTCAGATATTCTTTACTGCAGCTTTGATGTGTTTGCTTTATCCTTAACTGTTTGAGCACTAATATTATTTACCCTCCTTCATCTTGTAATTAGAAAAATACTGAGAGGTCAAATCACCAGCCTTGAATCTTGCTCACAAGTCAACATCGTGTTCAACAACAGAGTTGCAAGATAGATGTTCGCTTACATAAGAGTTAAACCAGGCTGCTTTGCACATGTATTTACTGTATGTAATATGCCTGTCACTGACCTTAGCAATTAATTACGACTGATTACAAATAGCAGCGCGGGATTATTTGTTAGTTCACAGGTTGAGATCAGTTTTAAACTACTGGACTTAAAAGCTTTTTAAAAGCTCTAAAAAAGCATTCTCCTCAAGGAATCTTAAGCATTATTATAATATTTAACAACGCTAAGACCGACACATCAGTATAGGGTGCATAAACCCTGATTAATGCACATTCCCAGCATTTTCAAAATCCAGCATAGCATTAGTTCAGGGAGGCATCAAAGTCAAGCTGCAGCAGATCAGCTGATGGCAAAGCCAGCCGACATCAGCCAGTGGCTCAGCTAATACCCGTCTTACAGATCTCATTTAGGGCACACTGCATAAGCTGTTTTAGGCTGTCAGCAACTGCTTCACAACTGCAAGCTGCTTTGCAACCCACGTCCATCTAGGGCGGCACTATTAATCAAATTTGAATTTCAATCACAATTTTGGCTTCCCACAATTAAATGAACATGGCGCTCCCTAAATCAGCACCTGACAGCGTGTCTGCATGCTCCAATCACAGCTGTTCCCTGCACCGCACAGCATGAAGTCTCCAGAGCACTTGCACTGATTCTGGGTTGCACTGAACTGAAGAACTGACCGACTGCTTGTCCTAGTCTGCTTTGATTTAATTACAAAAAAAATAAATAAATTTTAAGACAGACGGATATATCATATCTGCAAAGATGCAAGCTATGAATGGACTTCATTCTAAAAGGGATCATCAATGCAGTCAGTGGGGAGGTAGACCTCTCAGAGGTCAGCTAACAGCTTGAGGAACTTTACATAATGATACTACAGATGGATGGAACCACTGCTGCAGAGGAACTGATCAGAGAACCTGTTTTACAGCTTCTGGCCTGAAAAAGACACCATCAAAGAACTCCCGGTGTTCAGTCATTTCTAGTCACTCAGCTCAATTTTGTTTTGTAATTCACATTTGCCCAAACTTGTCACCACTTTCTGACTTTTCACTACAACGCCCTTCAAATACCGCTAACCAGAGAGCTGGCTTTAAATCGCAGAGAGCATTTTGTGAAACTTTATGGTTTCAAGTGCAAATGAGCTGTTTTGGGTACAGATTAAACACACATTTAAAAAAGTCCTCCTTAGTTCTCAAGATAAACGTCTACATAAACCGTGTTTTAAAAAAAAACTATCTGTATAAAAATGCTAAACTTAAATCAAGATGCCAAATGCATCTTGATTTAAGTTAAGCATCAAAAGCATGCCTAACCAGCAGGTGGTAATTTTAACCTAACTTCAAATCCATGATAACCAGTCAGAAGCCATGATTTGGCTTTATTGTTTCACCCAATACTGGTGGCACATGTGGCTGCATTTATTTCAGTTCAAACTGATTAGCTTTAGTATGGGAGCTTGTTCAATCGTGCTATTTTCACTGTTGTATTGAGGCTCCTGCTCTCTCTAAGCCTCGTATAAAAAACTCATGTTTACCATTGGCCATTTTAAACACTGCCTTCTGTCGGTGTGCTAAAAATGACATATTTAAGACACATTATGGTTCGCTGTTAAATGTCAGATCTTCCTGTATCTTTTCTGTCATATTCACAAGAAGGAATGAAGCTTTGCTCGGGGCTTCAAGTGCAAGAAACAGGAGGAGGAGTTCAAATTAACAAAGAGAATGTGATTCCCTGGAGGGAAAAACACCCACAAGTCTGTCTACACTTGGCCTACATACTGGCCATTAGAGACTTCCCCACACCAGACGCTTCTCCTGCTGCAGTATCTTACTATCAGTTCCTCAAGGGGGCCCAGAAACAGTGCTGCAGCAGAAGCACCAGCAGCCATGTAGTAACTGGGACTTCCACAGCACATATGCAGAGACCCACCTTAACCCAGCGTGCTGTACTGATGCGGTAAAAAGCTCTCATCATCTTGCTGCACACACACCCCTCACTCACGTGCCTTGGAGGAAGTTAAAGCCACTGAAATGAGGTGCAAAAACACATAAGAGCAGGCACGCAGGCGCACACACCTCACACCACCTCTAAAAGCACAGAGGTCTTCTCTTCAGAGGGTTAATGGGAAGAGATTGCAGGCTACATGAAAGGGGGGAGTAACCTTATAAAGAGGGGTCAGAGGGAAATAGGAGCACACACTATCAGCTTTTGCACTGCACACACATGAGAGTGGCAGATGATGGATCATGACACAGAAGAGCAAGTGTATATATATATATATATATATATATATATATATATATATATATATATATATATATATATATATATATATATATATATATATATATATATATATATATATATATATATATATATATATGAATGGAACATGAAACAATGGGACCTGTTGACTGAATGATCCAAAGAACAAAAATACTGATTTGGACATTTGGAACATGTACTCACTGTCTAAATACAAAGCCTAGCAAGAAAATATTTTCTGTTAAAGTAACTGTGCATGAACTAAATGCTACAACACACATATAGAAAAGCAATAATGTCAGTGAACTCCTTTCATGCCAGTTGCTCTTCAAGAACCCAACGAACCATTCATAAACCAAAGACACCTAATCAGTAAATGCTCAGATTTCACAGCTGGATTCAGAAAAAGATGTACTGACTTACATCACCTATAAATTCATGTATTTACTCTACTGTTTATCCAGCTTAGGCTCATGGAGGTCTGGAGCCTATCCCAACATCCTGTCTTAGTAGCTGGACAGGAAGCTCCACCCAGGCCAGGTAGAATCTACAGGAAATGCCGGAGTTGCCTTTGCATCCACAGGACTTGAATCTGAAAGGCCACAACACGCTCAGTCAAATTGGCCTCTGTGTAGTTACTGCAGCTCTGGGATTATAGCTATGGCAACGACAGACCTGCAAATAGTGCAGCTCTGATTGCCTTCATGGCGGATGTTGCACCAGTCTGAATGTCAACATCTTTGGTGTTTCGCGTATTTCATGTATGAGGTTTGTTTAACAAGGCAGGCTTATTCACAGCGACGGTGGCCTGTCAAGGGGAAAGGCCTCGTGACAGAGAGATGCTGCTCCCATTTCCCCCTATCAACCAATCAAGGAGACAAGCACATGTTTGATGGGTTTGTTTAGCATGGTTGAAAGCAGTCAATGCAAATTAAGTGACTCTATGCAAGCAATTTATCTTTAGAAAAACATAAAACAGCTCACAATCAACTGCAAAAGCAGCATACAGTATAATGAGCACTTGATTAAATGAAAAACAGGGTGATTGGATGAAAAACAGACATATCATTGTCACCAGCCTAAGAAACAGTCACATCTCAAAATCAGCTAAGGGTCAGAAATGTAACGATTATTCAATGTAACGACTGCTTGTGTCTCTCCGGCGTAAAGATTTGCTGCTGCTTCAAATAATGGCAATCTGAGTCTATTAATAATTGGCTTTTGGACCAGAGGAGGGCTTTGGAATGCTGCGATGGTCATTTTTCACTTGTTTCTGATATTTAGTAGGGGAAAAATGCATAACTCATGTCAATCCATGAACTGCTAATGAAATGGACTGTTTGTCCCAGTGCAGAGAACACCAACAACAGGCTTTTTACATATCCAAAAGAAGACTGGCAGTAGGTCTGTTAAATAAATCAAAGCCACTGCTGTCACCTCAGACTGTCAGACTGGACAAGGACAGCGAGGAGAAACTGTATTATTGGAAACCAGTCAGTGGATCAGTGGGCGCATTATGTTTAGTCATAGGTGAGTTTAAGCAGCGAAGAATGTAAAAAAATAAGTTTACTTTAACCTTTTATTCCATATGGTAGGACATTCAGTGTAATATATTCCAGTTGTTATTTCTGACATTGATCTATGGATGCTTCAGTAAATCAGAGCCTCACCTTTAAGCAGGGGTAGCGGGGTGAGCTCCACCTGGGAGCTCTGGTAACGGAACTGAGACGAGCTGTGGGACCTCCTCTGCCGGGCTCTGCGCATGGACCTGCGCGGGAAGCCGTCCACCTTCTCGGCGGACGGCACCGAGAAGCTGGTGGTCGGCGAGGACGGGCTGGACGGAGGCAGCTTGGTCGTCTCCATGATGGCTGTAGGTGGTGGTGGTGGTGGCGGTGGTGATGGTGGTGTGGATGCTGCGTGCGTCCGTGCGTGCGTGCTTTTGCGAGTGTGAGTGCGTAACGAGGGGGTTTATCAAGAGGCTGTATGGTTAAATAAAGGAGAGGATGGAGGAGTGGGTGGCTTTCTGAATCACAGATGGATTATCAACTGATCAGAATGAAAAGACGCTCCAGGGGTGGTGGAGGAGGGAGGAGAGGGGGGGATTGAGAGAAAAAAAGGGGGGGTGCAGAGGCGGAGGAGAGGTGAGGAGAGAGAGAGATTTTCTAGGTGTCCAGTCCCGTGCTGCGCGCCTCGTTGTCTCTATCAGAGCCGGACTGGAAATGGCAGCAGCAGCAGCATCCCTGAATCTTCAGATTTTCACACACAGATAAAAAAAATTGTGTATCATCGCCGCGCAGGAGTAGCCTGTACAGCTACCAGATGATGCTCAGACAGGCGCGTCTCCTCCTCACACACAAATACACACACGCACCCACACGCCTCTGCCGCCGCTGCTGCTGCTGTATTGGCGTCACACACAGACTAAGTCATCAGCCTGAATTTGGATTTTTATTTCTCTATATCATGCAGCTGAGCTCCTGGCTTTAAAAAAACAAAAAAGCACCTCCTGTTTATCCAGATCAAACGCAAAGAAACGCCCTCCGCGCCAGTTTAGATCTTCTTCTCGATTTTTTTTATCAGTAAAAATCAGTGATCGGTCCTGGCGGTGGATGATGATATCATAAAATCATCAATCTGGGCCCACTTCGGCTGCGGCATCACTGTTGTTGTCCTTCTAGCTCGATTTTTTTTTTTAATCGGACCCTCTTTCAACCATTAAAACCCTGCTATTTTTTTTATTTTCTTCTTCTTTTCCTTGAAGGCTGATAATGCTCTTGTTCACTCAGCCTACTTCTCCTCCTCCTGCCTTCCTCCAACCGTATCAGGGCGGGGAAACAAACGGTCCCTCACCGCACCGACATGTGCAGGTCCTCCCGCTCCGAGCCCCGCAGCTCCCGCTCCGCTCCGTCTCTACCTCCGCGATGAGAGGACAGAAAAAAGATAAATGAAAGAAAAGGGGCCGCTCCTCCGCGCAGGGGGCACCCGGGAGAGGAAAAAACTGAAGGCCTGTGTTATACAATAGCACACCGTCTGTGTCTGACACACTGATGCGTTTTCGCTCCTGTACCCCCTCCTCGGTTCCCGTTATCCGGTTGTCCTACAGCGCATCGTCGAGCTGCGTCAAGAAGCGCACGCCGAGTCGAGAAAATACGGGATATGAACTTTCCTGCCTTTCAAAATAAAATGAGCTATCATAAGCGTGCGTGTCTGGCTTGCAGAACTCGAGCCTTCATAGACTGTACATAAAAGATGGCGATAACCACCCTGACAACACTCATTTGTCAGTGAAGTTTTCCTGTGTAGCCTTTGTGCTGTCATCGTCTCGTTTTGCCCGTGATGAGCACGAGGTGGATGCAGTGGCTACTTTGCAATCACTTGTCCTCAAGAATAACCTGCTTAATCTGCATTTTTCAGTCTAATTGGGACCATAAATTTATAAAGTGAACAGCATGGTATATTAAATAATACTAGAAACTAGTGACTTAGACCATAAACTCATCAGGAAAGCGTTTACAGAGGTCCCAGAGAAGAGGAGCCAAAGGGATGCTTTCCACAAAGATTTCTGTACAGTTTTACTTCTGCTTTACAACTGGAGGAGTCGCCCCCTTCTGGTGTTCAGAAACAATGCAAATGTGGCTAAACTTTTCAGACTCGACGGCCGTTTTCGCCTGTACGTGTTACTGATGGAGCCTGTGGATTTCTGTGTAGTCATTTTATTCAAAACAAAAATGAGTAAAAAGCAAACTTCAGAGACTCTTAGACCATTTTAATGCAGGGTCCTGTTAAGACAGCACTAATAATATCAAAGTTGCTGATATTTTTACTCAAGAAAAAAAATCATATTCTAGTGCAATCTCCAGTTAATAAAATTAGCCCTGGGGCTCTTGGGTGCACCTGATTTTGGGGTACTAGGTAGCTGTTAACTTTACCCAGTTGACAATCCAGGTAAATAAGTCAAATATTTGTCAATAAGCCTGAATCAGAGGTTACTCTAGCAACTGGCACGCTTTTGAAGTGAGGCATTAACATGTAGGTAGACATGAAAGCAAGGCCGAAAGCCTCTTTTTGAGTTCTCTAGTTCAGGCTAGACAGCAGCAGCAAGATGTGCCAAATAAATCTACCTAAGGGCAGATTCTGATCTAATCTTAAATGCACCAAATCAGTAACAAAACAACCAGATCTTAAGGAGAAACATTAAGACTATCTTTAAGACAAATGCCAGTGAACATCAGGTGAGAAAGATTAGGCTTTCCATATATCCATATTTCACGCATTTCTGCCCGTGGACGTTATGAAAAATTTCAGGACTGTTCTAAACAGATACTCATCTCTCTTCTCCAGTTCTCTCAAGAACATCACGGTTAGATAAAGAAAATCAAACATACTCATTTTGTTTTTGTGTATGGGCACACAGGACGGCAGGATGATGAAAGGCAGAAAGGTCTGGAATTTTCTCAACAGCCTCGCTAACATTTTAAATTTGTGTAAGTGCTACACCCTGCAGAGTAAATACTTGGCCAGCGCTGCGCTTTGCAATGCGCAGAGCCCGTGCACTAAAAATGCTTTTATTTTGAAAGCGTTAACAAGACGCTGTCTTATATGGCTCTGCGCGTCTCTGACGCTGGTTCTTCAGCCTTTGAGGTGGTGCAAGGAGAGAGAGGACCAAGGCTCCTCACTGCGGATGACGCTATAGGATGAATTTATTTATTTATTTGCCTTTATTTATGCGTGGCCGGCCTTCGCTTTTTAAGCCCGGTCAATTGTAAGCAGGTGTTTCATCAGTGTCTCTGCTCTTCCTACATCACCTCCGGCTCCTGTTTCATCCCGTAAAGAAATATTCTCTCCTGTCCTCCGGCAGGGCACCGTCGCCTCCCCTTCCCATTCCCCCCATTTTGCTCTCTATGTGAGGTGAGCGCCAGCGTGCGTGAGGTTGTAGCTGGCTTTGAGGATCAAGTCCCATCCATTGTTCTTCTAGCCCACTGAGCCACTTGCTCCCTGTCACACTCTTCATATGTACATGCATTCAAAGGCGCGTTTATCCACGCCTGTCATCGGTTTCTCAAAGTCACACCGCTGCGCTGCCAAGCGCACCACACTGCTTTTCTCCCATAAACACGCTCCAGTATTACGTCTATAATTAGTCCGATATTATCTCATAGAGGCTGACGGTGCAGTAGGTGCGCATGCGCCCTTTGCTCTGTCCGCTATGTTGTGTATCAGGTGAGCTCACCCAGTCATCTTCCGGGGGGTGGACACAAAAAACACGGGTCTGTTCTGCAAATGGTTTAGAGCTCAGAGCCAGGGGAGCTTTGCTAGTCTGCTTTGCATTATAGTGCTGTTAGAGACACGCTGGTTTACCAATCTGTCAGTAGCATTTTGGACTTTTTTTATTAGACTGGTCTGCACTTGTTAGTGCAGTTGTGTATAATAGCAATTCTGGAGTCTGTTGAGGCCGTAGGCAAAAATTCACAGGGCCTCCTCCAACCAGTATTCATCACTATTAATCTGTCTCCACTGACAGCAGTCCTATGCAACAACTGCTAAAATATTACTCTAGAAACAGCAGAGATTATTTCAGTAACAGTGACCAAGAACAGGTTGACCGGTAAGGAAGTGAACACAGAGACATACAACCATTCGCACTCACATTCACACCAATGGGCAATTTAGAGTGACCAGTTAACCCAACCCCACTAAATGCAGAATTTCTTTATATTTTGCTAGGAGAATGGGAAATCAGTTATTGAAACACGCAAACATGCATAGAAATACAGTACACGAGGCAAAATAGTTTTAAATGAACTTGAAAGTCAATATTTTGGTGTGACCAGCTTTATTCTTCAACACAACCTGAACACTCTTAGGAAAGCTGTCTTGTAATTACCTCGCCCAGCGATAGATGGAGGGAGGTTATGTTTTCGGTTGTGTTGTGTTGGTCCATCTCTCTGTCTGCCTTTTAGCAGGATAACTAGGAAAAGTTTTGAACAGATCTTCATGAAAATTTCTGGAGTTGTTGGGGGGTGGTACAATGAATCATTTTTTTAAATTGTGGTGGTGATCCAAATCACAATCTGGATCCTGGCAATCAACCGCTGGCTAGAACCCTGAGGATATTGTCATCATACAGGTGTCTGTTCATTAGGTTTTACCTTTCCGGTCTATAGACTCCAAAACCACAAGGAGTTGAGCCATGAAATTTGGCACATGTGTGCAACATGATATTCATAATCCTGGATGATCCTTTGTACACTTTGGCTGTATTTATCTGCAGTAGAGAATAAACAAGATGAAGGATTTCAGGCTGCTAATGCTGTGATAATATATGCTAATAATATGCAGTCTCTTTCTCATGTCTGATTGCCTTAACCTAATCGTGTGATCATATTGTGCTGTGTGTTTGGCTCTACCCACTTGACCATTATTGACTTAAATGGAGAAAGTTTGGAATCCCCACATCTACCAGCTGACCCAGGTCACTGAACAGCTGGCAGTATCTAGATAGGAACAAAATGGGGAATCCCAAATTTGTAGGTAAAGAGCCAGTCTATTTATAGTAACATCAGTTCTAGGCTGCAGCCTTACTGATCACTGAGCAATATTAAAGCCATACCTACTGCTCAGCAATATTGCTCAAATATAAACAACATGGTTGCATTATGTTTTATACATAGTTCCCAAAAGGTATTTTTAGAAATAATCACAGAATATCAATCTCTTACAACAAAAATTGTTTTGATTTGATGAGTATTGTTAATGTGTATCATTGCCAGAAGGTTTGCTGTGTCTCCCAGCACAGTCTCAAGAGCATGGCGGAGATTCCAGGAGACAGGCAGAGTAACTATTCTAGGAGAGCTGGACAAGACCATAGCAGAAGGTCCTTACTCCAACAGGAGGATCAGAATCCACTCCTTTGTGCAAGGAGGAACAGGATGAGCACTGCCAGATTCCTAAAAAATTACCTCCAGCAAGCCACTGCTGTGAATGCCTCTGACACAAACTCTCTACCACAAGGCAAGTCATAGTATTAAAACACTGCAACAGCACAAACACAGTGGAGACGTCCAGTTTAATAGCCTGAAGTAGTTGAGGTGAGGTCTGGCAGACACTGATTGAATACAGCTGCCCGTGTCTGGACATGAACCTCAGTATTCAGGTGGGAGATTTTTAAAAATATTTACCCCGCTCACAGTTGTTATTAAGGAGGGAGCTATCCACCGAGGCCAAAACAATTATTTATTTATTTACATTTTGTGTCAGGCTGTAAAGTTGCTTTGCTCATAACTCAGCACTTTGGCCTCTGTACTTTAGGACTTACAGTTAAAACAACCACTTCACATAAATAATCAAAGTTTTATTGTTGACAGATATTTCAGTCTGGACCAAAGTGGTGCACCGAGGAGCCAAGCAGCCTCATACAGACTACAGTCTGTAGTTGAAGCAACATGAAACTTTTGTTGAAAAACATTTATTAAAATATGCAGTTATGGAAGAGTAACTCAGAGTATGCCTCAGTGAACCAGCACACAAATGAACACCGACTGAATATTTTAAAAAAATAAAAGCAGGTATAACTTTATTAATTAACTTCGATTTCTTTTTCTTTATTAATCTTCTGATTTAACAGCAATTTCCCCTTTGGGAAAAAATCATTTCTCTTGTGACCTGATGCCAGACAAATAATAGGGCCAGAGCTGACTCTGGACACCCTTTAAATAATAAATATGTGGAAAAAGAAAAGGAATCAGTAAATAAAGATTGTGCTAATTGAAGAAATATAATGGAAAATTTAATGGGAAAGTAAGTAAGTAGAAATGGGTGAATAAATAAATATGTGCAGTCATAAATTATTACATTTATCACCTATTGATGTTTAGTAGATTATTTTATCAGCGAAGTCATTTGTTAATTATTTGGTCATAAAATATAGATGCATAAATATTCCTCATCAGAGTCAGTAATCTGTAACCTTCAGCAGCATCTAGCTCATGCTCACTAGAATTACATCTACCAGCCATACAGGACCAAATAAACCTGCAGCAGCAAACTCCCAGAGTGTACCCGAGTGTGTGTCTTAATATTCATCCATCCATTCTCTTCTGCTTATCTGGGGCTGGGTCGCGGGGTCAGCAGCCTAAGCAGAGAAGCCCAGCCTTCCCTCTCCTCAGCCACCTCCACCAGCTCATCCAGAGGGACCCCAAGGCCAGCCGAGAGATATGAATTTCTTCAGCATGTCCTGGGTCTACCCCGGGGGCCTCCTCCCGGTGGGACATGCCCGGAACACCTCACCCAAGAGGCGCCCAGGAGGCATCCTAGTCAAGATGCCCAAACCACCTCAACTGGCTCCTCTCGATGTGGAGGAGACGTGGCTCTACTCTGGGCCCCTCCCGAATGGCCACATTCCTCATCCTATGTGTCTTAACAATCAAGCTTTTTATTTTATTAAAAAGCAGCACTGTATTAGCTGAAGGCATACTTATGGAATAAAAAACTCAATTAGAACTGCATTTTAACAATGAATAAAATACAAATAGTTTATTATTAGTTTCCTTTTTAATACAATCAAAGTCACAGCATAAATATATTACTTAATGCACGATAAATACAAAGGCTGTATTTGGTCATCACACACACACACACACACACACACACACACACACACACACATGCACACACACACACACAAAGCCCCACACAAACTGTAAGCAGCTATATGGAGTAAACTCTCATATATACATACACTATATAGATTTTTAAAGACTAAATATAAAATAAAAAAATAATCTATATGAAATCATCATTTGAAAAACTAACAAAAAACCTAATTCATTATTTTCCTCTTTTTCAGCAGACCCTGTAAAATACACTTATCGTAACCTCCAGGTCAACTCACTTGAAAAGACTTAGATTAGTTACACATTTGTTTAACTGTGGGTTTAGACTCCTGTGTGTGTGGGGTGGTATTGGGCCATCAGACATTTCACCGTCACCATAAACCTTAATGAAGCTCTCCGTGACAACCTCATCTCTCCACGCTAATGTTCTGGACCATAGGTAAAACAGCTCACACTGCACAACATTATTACAAACTCCACATATTTACTTTTGGCTGGTTTTGGTCATCTTGCAACAAGTATGCAGACACCACTGTGTCAGCTTGGTAAGCAATGTTTCCCCAAAGCCTGGTGACAGGCTTAAATTAGAAAGTGAGCACAGTTAAAGCAAATTAATATTTTTATAAAGCAAGATGTGCATCAATTTTAGTATCTGACTTATGGAAAGTTAATCATTTCATTAATTGCATTCCTCCTGATTCATCTGAAAAGTGGGGAACACTATCATTCCATGTCACCTGCCACTGCGTGCACAACATGCTCGCGTGTTCTCCCATCAGAGCTGGAGTTACTTCCAGAAAGAACTACTTTTATAGTTTCTTGTATTTAAATTGCAGTTACCTTTTGGGCTTCATCAACAAATTTAAAATGAATAACTTAAGCAAGAGTTCCAGCTTTCTCTTTGATTGGTCGATATTTGTGCAAAAAAGATGATGTATTTATGAGTCCTCATAAAATACATGGAAATCATTCCTGTATAAGCAAAACACAAGAGTGACTGACTAAAAAGAGTTACCATCTGAGGGAGAAAAAAGACAAACACTAACAAGTTTCTATGAAAGCCTTCCAACCCTGGTAGAAATTAACTAACTCCACCCATGTCAGTCAGCATCTACAGCATTAGAGAATTAGCTCCATTAATTAGGTGTGTTAGTTAAACAGCTGTAGTCATGGTGGATCACCACATTCTAATGCAATCTTATAATATCCAGCCCTTCACTATGAATCGCATGAAATTTAGAAGCCCAAGTGCCCTACTGGGGCTTCATAATACTGCACTGATTTAATTAAAGTAACTGATTTCCCTTTTTTTAAGATTTAATATTTAAATCATCAGTAGAAGCAGAGTACGTGCAGAGAATGTGCGTCTTCAATTAAGGTTTGAAGTACCAAAAAAAAAAAAGTAGGAGAAAAAAAAGCGAGTAAGGCTGTGTGGTTAACTTTAGCACAGCCCTGTGTTCACACTGCAGCCTGAATGGAAATCTCTCCAAATAACATTTCCATGAAGCTGCAAGGAAGTGAGCAGGCCACTCCACCCCATCTAAAATTAAGTTACAAGTTTCACATGTTGACTCAGTTCTGCAGTGTCTCGTTTCACTTGAGTTAGGAGAGACTGGCGCCTGCAGCTGATTGTTGGGAAAAAATATGCTTTTGCACTGGAATTAATAGTGCTGGTTTACATCTCAAAAACCTGCAAACTTGACTCTCAACTTGGCTTGAGTGAGTTTGGGCTTTAAATGAGGTATTTTTATGCCACCCTTTCCCACTAATAATCAGAAACCTTAACTGCAGAGATAAAGACCAGTTTAGTCTCACAGAGAGGATAAGATAGCCTGTGATGCTGGAGGTATAAAGATATGAGAATCTGGTCAGCTACTGGTGACTGTAGGGTTTAGATTGTTAGAGATGTTTTTTCTTTTTCATCTTCACCTGTGCTGCTTTACATTTTGACCACTTTTCTGTCTCTTATGAGTCTCCAAACCAAATGGAAGTTCACTTATGAAATCTCTGCATATTCCATTTTAGTAACAGAAAGCTCATTATAAACAACTGCCCACATACTAATCATTTGCTGATGCCAGGTTTCATTAATAAATAGGTACAGTATCGTTAATACGACAGACAATATTGGGTCTTTGGTTTGGTGCTAGTTTGAGTCCAGAGATCAGATGCTCACAACAAATATAATTACTTTTCTGTAGTGCTACTGGTTATCATTCCCACTTAGGATCCAGTCGTAAAGATCATGAAGTGAAAGATCCTTTGAGGGATCCCCCATTTGTGGCACTGATGGCGGAGGCTGGGAGGGAGAGCTATCAAAGCTGCTGGAGGTAGCTTGAGATACATCGAGAGGACACGGGGACAGTGAGCAGGGAGAGCAGAGATGCGGGGTTGGATGTAATGCCTTGATCGTAACTCTGCTTTGGGGCAAAAGGCGGAGCAGGTGATGGATCCAAGCCTGGAGGGGTTGAAGCTAAGAGAGAAGGAGGAACAGGATTTTGAAGAGGTAATGGTAAAAAGGTACGTGGCGGACTTGAACTGCTTTGATTTCCTTTAAACTGACACAGAGGACGCTGAGGAAAAATGGTGGGACAGCCTGATGCTACTGCCCCTGTGTTTCCAGCCTCTAACTGGGAATAAGGGGGCGTAACGTTAGCTGAAGCAGTTAGGAAAGATGTTTTTTTCCTTAAAAATCCATCCACTGTGTAACACGTTTCATGGATGGTGTTTTGCTCAGACGTGGGCTGCGCAGCTGTGGAGAGGACACTGGAGGGAATGAGGTTTGAAACAAGACTGTCACAGATGGGGATAACATTTGTTGGGCTTGAGGTCATTATAGGTTCACTGCTAAATAAAGAATGAGGAGCTGTGTATGTAGTAAAAGACGCTGAATATGGAACAGTCACTGGGCTGGAGGAAGAGGAGGTGGAGGAGGAGGAAGTGAAGAGATTAGCTGAAGAATGAGCAGAGGAGGCTAATGTTGTAGCAGCTGGAGGAGAGACACGGGTCCTTTCAATGCAGTCAAGGCTCTGAAGATCCGGGTTGGAGGTCAGGGAGAAGGAGAGTGGATGGGAAGCAGCCAAAGTGGAGTCAGAGGTCTGACGACTGGAGCTGGTCTGACAGTCAGCTGAAGAGGAACCCACAAGGCAGGTGGACGAGCTGAAGCTGGCTGCTGAGCCTTTGAGGCGGCAGCATGGTTCATGACGCTCCAAAGACGTCTCGTAAAAGTGCCGTTCTTTTTTCAGCATAGCGATCTGCTTCTGAAGAGCCGCGTTTGATCGCTCTAGACTCTGAAGTTCCTGAGGAGACAGAGGGCAAAGAAGGGAAAAAAGATTCAATAAGGGGGTAGAAAAAGGCAAAAACAAAGGGATCAATAAAAGAGAAAAGTCAGGCATATCTTTATTATCCCTAGGCAAGGCACTCACCAGCCATAAAAAAATTTATTACAGACATACGTCAAAGGACAAAGAATGAACACAATCACATCCCACCCACATATCACACCAGGTCTGTGCTATAATAAAACAGTACAGTGAAACAATATTAATGACGCTCTTCTTTAAGGCTCTCTGAGTACAGTAATAGAAAGCACAAGAGACATAAAGCGGATGAAGTGTAGCCAATGCCAGAATCCCAAAGGAGAACTGAAATATTGCTCTTAAGTGACAGCACTGCAAGATCAGCATGAAACGAGGGGGTAGGTGGTGGAAAGAGAACAGAAGGTGATTCCTCGCAGATAAGTGCAGAATACATGAGACTAATTACGAAAATTAAGAATGAAAATGTCACAAAATGAACTTGTGCCTATTTAGAGCATCTAAGACTCTTTTCTTTGGGTTAGGTAGGCAATCGCCTACCAACTGAGGCAATTGCAGAGAGGTGACACTGATTGGTCTCTAGGCCTGTGTGATTTGCAGGGATTAAAGTGGGCCAGAGCGGCATTCCAGCACCTTCAATAATTGAATAGTTCATTTTGATTGTCAGATTTGGCCAATACGCAATACTGATTGAGTTAACGAAGCAAGTCAGCATGCAACACTCTGAAAGATGGCGAAATATTTAAATAGAGAGCAGGAGAAGATGAGATCATTTTCAAAGTTAAAGTCAGCAAAGAATGTTTGATTAACTGGAAATTTATGGCTTACTTGCAGTGTCCTAATTTAGTGTAACTTTACACAATGTGCTGCTGATCTTACTTTTTTTAAAATGTTGTGAAATGTCCTGCAAAAAAAACTGAAGTATGATCTTTCTGTGTTTTTCAAAGGTTCCATACCAAGACAGTATAGTGCAGGGTACACTGTTAGTTAGCAGTACTGCGATGAAGTTACTAGTTACTGGAGTTCACAAATTATTATGAGTCTCGTTCATTTGTGGCAACGACACTTCTCCAAACTTCAAGCACGCACACACACACACACACACACACGCACACACACATGCACACAGAGCAGAACTGAAAGACAAAGAGAGAGAAAGCAAAAGTGAAGGCTATCGGCACACTCATTCATAAATTCAGTAAACGCAGACATACCCAGCAGGTTACAACAGGTAGGGTGTAGTGTAAAAGTTGACTGTCATTAAACGAGAAGCATCTTTAAGTACGGGTTTGCCTGCAGCACAGCAAACTACTGGTTTTGCTTTCACTTTGCCAGAATGAGAGTAACTGATCGCATCAACTGAAAGACGGGCGCACAGATTACTGCACGGAAACCTGTTAGGAGTGTTCGATGTATAATTATCATTTCATGCGCTCCTCAGTCTTTATGGGATGTGTCCTCAACCTTGTTTGTTAAATATGACTCCACGGCTCGAGCTCACCCTCATGTCCGCTCATATTTATCTGAGCTGACATGAGTCCCAGTTACTGTAATTGTGTTGTTTTAAGAAATTGCAGGACGGCATTACGATCCAGCATAACCAAAGCTAAAGGATTCACTTTTTCAAAAATGCACTGAAGCGCCTCTCTTGCTATGACATTATACCCAGTTTAGAAACCACTGTAGAAGAAGAAGAAGAAAAAAAACATCCATCCTCAACCACTGAAACAGCCTCGATGGTGTTGGTGGCAAGTTGGGGAAAAGTGTGCAGAGATTAATAAGTATGAAATGAAACTGCAGCTCTGATATGACAGTATTGGGCTCTTCCAAAGCTTAAAAGCAGCACCTGGTAAAGACCCTACATTGTTTTTCCTGAGATTTTAAAACCATGAACCATGTAATCTGGCTGCAACACACAAGTGCAAAGTTTAGCAAGATAAGATAAGATTAAACTACTGAAGGCCTTACAAACAAACAGACCTGAAAATCTGTTGTACACAGTGCAGAGGGAACCAGGGAAGTGACAGCAACATGGGAGATTGTGATATATATATATATATATATATATATATATATATATATATAGTTGTCATGACTAGAGCGTGTGTATGATTTTAAAACAGTTTTCACTGTTAAGTTTCTGTAAGGCACACGGTCATTAAGTATACTCGAGAAATCTGACTAAGTGCTCAGGAAGTGTGTCCGTGTGTGTGTGTGTGTGTGTGTGTGCGCGTGTACCATGACCTGTGGAATTTGTCCCTCAGGGGACAAAAAAAGAGAGAGAAAAAAGACAGACAGACTACAGATGAAAAAAATGTGTGTGTGTGTGTGTGTGTGTGTGTGTGTGTGTGTGTGTGTGTGTGTGTGTGTGAGAGAGAAAGAGAGAGAGTGGGTGTGTGTGTGGAGGGCAGGGAGGAAAGGGAGGGCTGGTAGGGAGGGCAAAGCAGAGGGAGTGAAAGTCCTTCTCCTAAAGCAGGCTATTTACAAGAAACAGCCACGAGCATGCTGCTAGATTACACAAGACGCACACACGCACACACCGCTTGTCACACAGACTGTGTGTGAACAGGAGACAGAAAGTGACAGAGTCAGAGGATGACAATGGAAGGAAGCAAACCTCATGAAGTTCATCTGCTCTCTCTGTTTGCTTTCTGCGGCTCTTCCTCGCCGCGTCTCTGTTCTTCTCTTGTCTTTTCGTCCCTCTGGGTGCCCCCCTTTTTCTCTCCTGCCAAAGTAATGGCACAGTTAAGTAAAAATATCTGGGGTTAATTAGCGCACACACACTGGCACAGTGGGGGTCAGCTAGATGAGACTTCAAGTATAAGCTTATATTTTGGCTTTTGCTTTCTTTTTGAGGGGCAGATATCAGTGTCATTTTGATACCGCACTCTGTTTGAAAGGTATATCGTGGATTACAAGGTCATGAGACAAAGCTGTCACATGAGACAGCATGTGGCCCTTCAAAATAAAGCAGGTCAATAAATATGTGCACAGGTCTGATGTAGCGCGTGATATGAAGCAATGTCAAGACCTGACAAACCAATATGACGAATCACAAGGAAGGTTAAATGTTTTTATGCTCCCCCCAAAAAGCACAGAACACTTAAATAAATGCAGGTCTTCATGAGAACTCCATCTTTCATTCATTTAATTAATTCCATTTTCTAATAATACAGCTGCTGCCAACTGTTCTACAGGCAGCCTATATTATGAGGTAGAGGAAAGAAATGTGTGCTTAAAACTAAGAGATAATCACACATAAAAGCTGCAGTAAATAACCTGGGCTGGAAATGAACTGGGGGTTCTGCATCCCAACCACGAACTCAACAGGACACCCAGAGATGGGACACCAGCACTCACTCAGTGAAAACTTTACCCATTTTCCAAAAAGTGGATCTAAGGTGATTAATAGTGGGTTTTAATTGGTTTTAGAAGAATTAAATAATAATAACTTATTTAGATTGAATTATATATTTAAAAAGAAAACATGTTAAGTTACAGTGTAAAAAAAAGCCAGAGATGGATAAATCAGAAGAGGATCTGACTAAATATTAATACAAACAAATGGGGTATTTTACTTTTAAATTGTTGTAGTCCATTTTGTTATAGCCTGTATTTCTATGAATTTTACATCACAAAAGGTGACGCTCACCATCAACAGTGTTAAGAGGTTTTATAAGCAGACCTAGTCACGGTCATTCATGCACCGGGAAAGGGAAACTTACCGATCCAGCAGTACTGCTGTAGCGCTCCTCAGCTGTCGGGGAGCCGGGGCTGCTGGACTCGGACCCGGGGTCCATGAATAACGGGGACATCTTTAGCCCTCCCGCAGCAGACTGCCTCGCCTGTTGGCTGGGTCGCCTGCAGCAGTGCGAACATTCATCTGTCCTGGATCATCTGTGCAGCGAGGGAAGCCGTATTCATTCATAAGCTGGCGCACAACCAACGCGACTATCTGCAGCCTGAGGACTTGGAATGACTCGGGATAATTAGCAGGTAGAGCTGCAACACGTTTTGGTGGTGCAAACGCACATCTAGTGCTTCGCCTGGTGACTCGATGCGGCGACTGTGCGGCGCGGAGTGAGGCGCTCGTTTGGTGTATCTGATGGCTTATGAGCGCAGCAGGTTTGACTCCAGACGGGTAATGATGCAACATGATGCTGCGGTTTTCTTTCTCTTTCGCTTTCGCTTTATTTTAAACTGACCCGGTTCGATGCAGAGCCGCAGGGAGAAGTGCTGCCTTCATGTGCAGCACGTTAGTTTCACACTCCAGACGCGCTTTCAAGTTACTTGATGGTAACTTTGTTTTCTTGAGGCTTATCGTTTTGCATCTGTCGTGTCACACAGTAAACCACAGCTTCTGACGAGGGCCACACGTGTTAGTTTCATACGTTTTTGTATTATGTAACAACTAAAGTGTGAAATCCTGATTTCCAGTAGCACGCGAATGGATTATTTCAAACGGCTGGGGAAAATGTGTGCCGGAACAGGAAGCGCTCCCATTTGCTGACCATATAAGGTGGCTCCTGGCCCACGTGCAGGGAATTTTTAAAGCGCTTTGCCAGGAAATTGTTGACCAGCCCCCAGAAAGCAGCCAACAGCTTTAAGTAGTTCTAGTCGGGAAATGATGCAACTTGTCACAGAAACACAGGAGCTCTGTGCAGGGCTTCAGTTCATCTCAGCCAAGTAGAAAATTACCATTACTCATGGGTTTTTCAAAGATACCTGATCCAAATTTTAGGTTGTTGGGGGTTTTTTGAAAAACTTAGTATAGGCAGGTGCTCTTAATTTTTTTTTTTACACCTTTAATTACCCTAATATTTTGTTAACCCTTTCTTTCAGAGATGTAAAACGTGTGGCGCAGGGACCAAACCTGGCTCACTAAAGGGTCCAATCCAAACTCTGTAAGGTTCTGAATATATTTTCAGTTTTTCAAAGAACAACAAAATTGCTGCTAATCCTGGCGTTAAGGAGTGAAAATATTTAGCAGCTGAAGTGGTGCGGGGAAACTGCCAAGAAGTTGCAGGATGGATGCAGAGCTGTATCCTCTGGACAGAGGAAAGAGACAGGGAGATTCAGTGGAGAAATTCAGACATAAAGAAAAGTATTCAAAGGAAGAGGTTGGCAAAAAAAAAAAAGTGGAGATGAAGAAATTAGACAGGACTACTGGGAGGCTAGGTGTACAGCAAAGCGGTGGCAAAGGCTTATAGTGAGTTGTATTTGAGGCTGGATAATAAGGATTGTATTGATTGGCCAGGCAGATAGATTGAGCTGGAAAGGAAGTGCAGCAGGTTTGAGATGGAAACAAGTGAAGAGAGTGTTGAGAAGATGAAAGGAGTACCCTGAGGAACTGATGAATGAAGAAAATTAGAGGAATCAGGACGTGCTGAGGATTAGTAAGGAGGAAATTAGGGCAGCTATGAAGAGTACTGCCACCTTAAAAGCCTGTGGTACATAGCCTACTAATAAAAACAGATTGCTCATATTTAAGATAGAAGGTTTAATTAAAGGTAGGATTTCTTTGAGCATGATGTAAAACTACTGATGAGATAATCTACCTCACTGGGAGCAGAGTTTAGGTAGCTGCTCTGCTTGTATTGGCACATGGCACTGAAGTGTATAATAATGGAGGAATTATGTCCTTGAACTTAGATACAGCGCTTTCACAAAGACTTCTACTGTAATAAAACTTATTTCCCACTGCTGTTTAATCCATGATTGTAAATTTAAATGTTATTAGAAATTATCAGACCAAAGAGGATTTTCAGGGAATACTGTTAGGTCTTCAGTTTCTATGCCATATATCAGGACAAGATCCAGAGTATGATTAAAGTGGTGGGTGGGCTCATTTACATTTTGAGATAAGCCAACTGAATCTAATAGTAGATTAAATGCAGTGTTGAGGCTGTCATTTTCAGCATCTATATGGATGTTAAAATCACCCACTATAATTATTTTATCTGAACTGAGCATTGAATCAGATAAAAAGTCTGAGAAATCAGACAGAAACTCTGAGTAAGGACCAGGTGAACGATAGATAACAAATAAAACTCATATTTGAATTTTCCACAAGGCCAAGAGTCAGAGTTTCAAAAGAATTAAAACTCAGTCTGGGTCTTTGGTTAATTAATAAGCTGAAGTAGAAGATTGCTGCTACTCCTCCTCCTCGACCTGTGCTTTGAGCATTCTGACAGCTGGTGTGACTCGGGTGTGTTGATTTCTTTAAACTAACTTACTCATTATTTTGGTGGTCTGGGAGCAGACACCATTGCTAAGAGGATAGGGTATTTGGGGGGATGGCAGGAGAAGAGAAGCTGCAGTAAGCCGTGTAGGGCTGCAACTCTGCTTCCTGTTCTCAACCCTGGTTATTCACGTTTTAGGAGCTTTAATAAATTTGGCCAGATTTCTAGAAATAAGAACTGCTCCATCTAACATGGGATGGATGCAGTCTCTCCTAATAAGACCAGGTTTTTTGCCACAAAGTTTCCCACTAAGACAGTAATCAATTTTATGAGAACCCACACCTAAACATGTCACTCCTGGTCCAACTGGGGAAGGGCCCAGAGAAAACAAGTAAAAGAGAAACTGCTGAAACAAGCTGTCTACTTAGAATAATTGTACAATTCATATGAAGAACAGAAACATTGGCAATCACCAATGACTCTTTAGAGCACAGTGTATGTCCACAAAAACTGATGCAAGTCATCTTTTGAAATCACCACTACACTTGATTCAAAGAATCAAAAGTGGAAAAAATGATGCGGCAGACTAGTCCAATTTTGCCAAATTGCAAAATGTGGGAGAGAATTTTGGGGTGCTCACAAATTTTCCAAATCTTTCAGATGAAGACCTCTCAGTACAATGCAGATTTGGATGGCAGAGAGCTTGCCTGGTTTGCCATCAAAGTCTGTGACTGGCTTGCTAAACTCTGTCAATGAAAGTGACCTCTCAGAAATGTATCCAAATTTGTGGACTGCTCTTAGAATTGTAGTTACCCTTCCTGTCACGGTGGCTGGAGCAGAGAGAAGCTTTTCAAAGTTGAAAATGATAAAAACATACCTGAGGTCAACTATGTCTCAGGAACGCCTCGGTGGCCTGGCAGTCATCAGTATCAACCATGCCATTGCTGAGCAGGTTTCACATGATGATATTATTGATGACTTTGCATCAAGGATGGCAAGGAGGGTCAACATTTAGGTGACAGCTCATGTGCAACTATATCTTGTTGTTCAAAGTACAGTACCAGGTCAACATCCCAGAGGTTTAACTGTCTTGAATATATACTCTGATTAGAGTGTGTTCCTTTATTTTTTTTGAGCAGTATATATTATGTAAGACAATAAAATGACAATAAAAGACAGTATAAAATGTAAGACAATTTTGTCTTACATTTAGATAAATTGAACTGTTTAATTCCTGAATTTAAATGATTTTACCTTTATTAATCAGGAAAAATGAAAAAAAATACGTTCAGATTTTAATTTACAGTTTAAGACTCCTATGAAGAAACTGTTTTTAAGAAAAAAGAGGAAAAAGAAATAAGTTCCCTAAACTGGAAATAATGAAGCAGTGCCTCTTTTTTTTTAAATTCAACTGTTTATCCTTTTTTTTTTCCGATTTATGACCCCAGTGGGTCAAGCACACAAATTCTGGTGCTTGTTATCGCTTTCAAAAGATCGTTAAAGGTTGCAATATTGCACTGTGTAATTTCCATCACAAACACAAGATGGCGCTGCGCCAAACCATCGCAGAAAGTCTCCAGTCTTCATAACCTGGCCACACCTTAAAATGCCCACCGACCAATCTGCCAGCACCGGAAGTACAAATAACCAATCTACAGTCTCCTGCTGCAAAGCGAGCCAATCGGTGGCTGCATGGGGCGGGCTCACCACTGTAGCTTCTTCCTGAGTTGCGATGGTGCTTAGAGCGGAACATCACCCCACAAAAAGCTTACATTTATAAAACATACATTTCTTCCAGTGTAACTCCGGAACGGGACGGCGTCACGATGGGCTTACTAACAATCCTGAAAAAGATGAAGCAGAAGGAGCGGGAGATGAGGCTGCTGATGCTGTATCCTTTGTGTGACAGTTTTAGTTGAGCTGGAATTTTTTTTTTTTTTTAAGTAGCGTTCATGTACTCGTATACCTCACTGTAACTTCACTCGGTGTCCGGACGCTGCGGGCAGCGCTCCAGGTAAAGCAACAGGACAGCGGCTTTTTCCGTATGACTCCCTGCGCGGATTCCCAGTGCCTGCTGGCTACTACTCTCTCTCCCTCTCTCACACACACACAGCGAGCAGCTAAACGAGGCTCTGATTAATCGACTAACTGCCGCTCAGGCGCGTGTTTTCTTTAACCTGGCGTGTGCAGAGGGCTGGACAACGCGGGGAAGACGACCATCCTGAAGAAGTTCAACGGAGAGGACGTCAGCACCATCTCCCCCACTCTGGGCTTCAACATCAAAACGCTCGAGCACAGGGGGTAATGCGCGCACACGGTCGTGCTTTTCATACATACCCATTAATTATTAATCATCCTAAAATGTTTCTTTGTTTTAAAGCCATGCTGCTTGCAATTTAGAAACTGTGCATATTAAAAATAAATAAATAAACAAACAAACAAACAAACAATGCAACTGCATCAATCATCTATTTCCCTGATGACATCCGCCCTAGGAGAACAGGGCCCGGGGCTGGCCCTGTTCAAAAGCTTCTGGCGTGATGCAGTCTGCATTACTGTATGAAAGCAGTGTGGAGATGCTGTTGCTTTGACACAATCATTATTTTGTACATCTCCATTCTTACCTCACACTCCCCCGTGTTCTCTGTGTGTTTGTGCTTTCCAGGTTTAAACTGAATATTTGGGATGTAGGCGGTCAGAAGTCGCTGCGCTCCTACTGGAGGAATTACTTTGAGAGCACAGATGGGCTGGTGTGGGTGGTGGACAGCGCAGACAGGCTCAGACTGGAGGACTGCAGACAGGAGCTCAGTGCACTGCTGCTGGAGGAGGTATATGAAAATGACACACACTGGAGTCACGAGGATGCATGGAGGATTTAGCAGATAGTTTTTAAAGGATGTAAGAGCAGTGCCTGTGGGGCTTGTGGTGACTTTTAGACCAGAAGGGTAGGTGTGTGTGTGAAAACCCCCAAAAAGATCAGAATTATTTTTGGATAAGTAGCACTTATTTAGGTCTCCATCTTGTTTTTATGTGAATATCTGATATCTACTGCAAGAAAAAAGGTACCTTCTCCTGAGTACAGTGGCCCTAAAAAGCACTCAGCTTGTGGCTTCTTTCATCTTCCAAACTGGGCAACTTGATTTTGGGATGAACTCTTAAACACATTATATACTTAAATAACTGCCCCATTTTCTGCAGAGGTTAGCTGGTGCAACACTGCTGGTTTTTGCCAACAAACAGGATTTACCAGGAGCTCTGTCCAAAGAGGAAATAAAAGAGGTGAGCTCTACACTGCTCCTTGCTCTATTTCAGTAATATGCCGAGGTTTTTATCTCACAATAGATGCTGTTACTTCATGTCCTCCTGCAGGCGCTGGCCCTGGATCAGATCAAAAGTCATCACTGGTGCATCATTGGTTGCAGTGCAGTAACGGGAGAGAACTTGTTAGCTGGAGTGGACTGGCTATTAGATGATATCGCTGCAAGGATCTTCACCGCCGACTGAGTGGGAATGTGTAACTGCAGACTGTCACCCCTGATGATCAGATGGATTTAAAGTTCAACAAGCTGCTGCTTTCACTGACTGAAGGCTGTGTTTTATGCTTCTGTCCCATCAATGAATGATTTTGAATGAGGTTGTTCTAAAATAAATTATCCTGGCTTTGCACTGGTTTAAATGTGTTTATATATAAAAAAAAAAAAATGGGGAAGCCACTTTAATTTACATTCCCTTTATGATCCTGGCAGAAAAAGGTCATCCACAGTCTGATACACTCCAGTGCCTATCATCAATTTCCAATTCTTGTGTACATAAATATAAGACATCTCATCCTGTGTGCATCCATGTGGATTTTCTTTACTTAAAAACTTAAGGCCAATGACATAATAGCAAGTGCTAGTTGTGACACTCAAGCTGATCTAGCACTAAAATTTTGGCATTTTCATTGTCTTGTATAATGTTCTTTACCATTGTAGACCTTTTGAGCCAATGATTCAATCTTATTTTTTGGCAAAGCCAGAACCACCAACAATCTTAAAGACTGCTTATTAAAAATGAAGGTTAACAAATAAGTTTACTCAAATCCAGCATTTAGAAAGCATCCTGTGTTACACAGCTCCTCTTTGGAGACATTTCCCTTTCCAACTGAGAAAGCCAGATATTGTAAGAATTAGACACCATTAAATCTGTGAAACTGGTTTATTAAGCTCCCACAGCCATTCACATGTGACATGCAAACACTTTGTTATTGCAAATTTCAACTATTTCAAGTTTCCAGAGTTTCTGTGGATCTTAGACTGGAGTCAGCAGTGCAGTGGCAGGTTTGCATGCTGCGTTGTGTCCAATCTGTAAGGAAAATAAATCAGTTTATTAAAAAAAATAAATCAAAAGAGCAGAGTTCTTCATGTTGAATCAACTTCAGAGTATACCAATCAGTCATGAATCTTCAGACTGGGGCGGTAAAACCAACTCATCACTTTAGGTTAACACTAAACCGCTGCCTAGTTTAAACACCTTCAAATTTAAGCTGGTTACTCACCATCATGGACTAAGCGTGAGGTCAGTCTCATGACCTCTGGCATGACCAAATGACTCTTCCGTGCCTCAAACAGGAAACCTACGACAGGAAACGCGTTAAAGTTACTGCTGCTTGTTGAGTGGCAAATGCATTCAACTGCTGTAATCAGAGTATACCAATCAGTCATGAATCTTCAGACTGGGGCGGTAAAACTAACTCATCACTTCTGCTTAATGTTTAACTAGATTCTCAGTTAAACTGACACATCCCAGTTCAAAACAGGACCAGTTACTCACCAGCATGGACTGGTTTTGCTGTCCAGGTGTTCAAAGCTGTAAAAGATGGTGTGTATTAGAAACTTTGATCAAGCTGTGTTGTGGGACAATTAAGAGTGGCATTGTAGCACAGGATTTAATGCCATTTTGACTTTCCATGTTTTTTTAAACTTGAATCCAATTATGTCATTAGACAAAAATTAAGGGTTTTTGGTATTATTCGGTCTTCCTTTAATCCTACACTTCTGCCCTTACAATTTAAACTGAGCCCCAAACTGAAGTCTAAAGCAGCATTCAGAAAGACATTTCATCCTGTGCCACAAATTAAAAGCAGATTAAATGTCAATTTTTGCTTCTGGGATGTCATCAGAAGAAGTTGTCAGTCATGCTCTCAGTCAGCACTCCATCTCCATCAGAACACCAACAGGTCACCTTACACCTGGGCTATCATACAGGGTTCTCAGTGCCATGCCAGGTCAACAAGAGGGGAGACCGACCGAGTACAGGGGGTGGACTGTGGTTGACGGATCATCATTTGCACAATCCCAGCAACACTATTAGACCTATGCACATACCTGTAGCAGTCCAGGTGCTGCAGCTCAACTCGTCAGTGAGCATAATAACCTGCAACATATGAAAGCTTTAATCAAGTCGATGAATGACAATTTTAAAATTCGATATGCAACACTTTTGTGATGAGAGGGGATACCAATCAGTCATGAACTCTCAGACTGGGGCAGTATAGAAGAGCTCATTTCTATTTAAAAGCAACATTACCAGAGCTCCACCTTAAGGCACAAACATGACTAATTAAGCTCTCAGTCTCTCAATGTAGTTTAAGAACTAGTACCAGCATCACAATATTTCTGTTTAACATGAACACCTACCGAGGGTCTCATGGTCGAGATCATAGCTCTGACAGGTAGATCTGTCCTGAAAGATGCAGACAGAATTAGATTATCCAAGTCAGTTTACAATCAAGTCATTAGGCTACAAGTTTGTTCCTCTGAAGATGAACATTTGGGCAAATTCACCTTCAGAGTCACCAAATTAAGACATCCATAGTCAGATTAGACATTTGTTTCCATTCAGACTGTTGGTAACCCCAACGGGTCATCCCCTTATTGCCAAGGCAACACCAGTGGGTTCACCTTTTCAGGTCTGGCACTGACACAAGGCGTAAGACATGTGCGAGTGTCATCATAAAGGAAACTAGCTAAACAAAGATGTTTAAGAGCAACACTGAAACTGATTTACAGGCTTCACCCACCTGGACGTACAGGCAGCGAGATGACTGCAGCATCTTAGGTCCAAAACCAGCCTCCTGTAAGAGGACAGTGTCAGCTCAAAGCCTACAACGTTGAAGGGTTACAGTAGCCACTGTAGACCATCACTGACTTCAGATATAAATTTTATCAACAGCAGTTCAGACGAACGAGATTCCAAAATGTATCTCATCATTTCCAGCAGGTCTGAATATAAAAAGTCTGCAAGTCGTTAATACACATACCTGCAACAGGAAAGCTTCCATGGAGCTGCTGAAGCAGTCGTCCAATCATCTGACAAGACAATAATCACTTACATTACTCAACAGAAACAGCTACACACATTGGATTAAAAGAATACACAAACGACAAATAATTCCACTGAGTGAAAAGCTGATGCAGTTGCTCAGATGTTTGTGTCGTTTCACATTGGTTCAAAGTGAGCTAAGTTTCATCATCACTGAAACTGCAGCTAGGACCTCATCCCTGGATGCACTTAATAAAAAAAAAAGCTCAATAAAGACAAGTTAAATCTCAATTCTTACCTTCCAACTTTTTTGGGTGCCTTCCTCCAGAAGCATTCACCAGCAGTCCCTGCAGGAGAAATTGGACCTTTAATAAAAGCAACAGCGACTTCAGGTGTCATTCAGGACTTTGTACGTTTGATCAGGGCTTTGGTGACAAACTGCCATGTGACAACTGTCGTCCAGGTGTTTGATGGGTGCGAACCCATTTCATCCTTTCAAACTGTCAGAAATATGTCGCCAATATGCTTATTTGGACCATTATAGATTCACTATTAAGAGACATTGAGGATAATTCAATTACTTACATGCCAATTTTGCCGCCTCCTGCAACTTCAGACTTTCACCTAACAAAGAAACACCAAACCGTTAATCACGTGCAGAGAGATCACAATGTCTGTTAGCCTAAATAAAGGGAAAAATCAGATCAAAGGCTGGCATCACTTTAATCAGGCATATGCTTGTCATTAATGGTAATCATCATGTTTATCCCGAAACGGCTGAATAAATATCTAAAAGAAAAAAAGCCTTATCCTCACCTCGGCGAGTTTAAGCCATGCTGAACAACTCTGGGTGGGCACCAAAGACCTGCAAGGAAAATCAAATCAGTCAAAAAGCTGAGCTTCTGTAGACAAGTCATTTGACGATTCATATATACACTTGTCGTTCGCTGCCCTTTAAAATTTACACTGTTAACTTTAAACTGCAGTCACTGTCCCAAGTTTACAAGCCGTTTACAGCACAGTTGGGCTGGAGCGCCCTGTGCTGCTCAGAATCTGGTAAAGGGGTTTCTTCAAAGAGGAGATTCGGTAAGAGAGAGTTCCAAGACTCATCACCGCAGCACAACACGCTCATTTACAGCCTCACAGCCCATTAAAGACAATTTACTCATTACAGTGAAGCTGCTGAGCCAGATCATCTAAGCCCCTATTGCAAATTACAGGCTCAAGTACACTGAACATTTTATAATTACCTGATGTAGGTCTCACCACAAGCCACACCTGAAAGAGAAACAAGGGGTCTCTTTAGTGAGTTTTAAGTAAAGACTCCGATGATAATCTACATTGCACCCATGCTACTCAGTGTTTGAAATGCTTTCTTCAAGGGGTTCATTCAGTGAGAGAGTTCAAACAGGTCATCACCGTAGCACGACCCCTCACATGGCCCTATACAGTGCCCTGATGATGCAGTAAAGCACGCTGGTGTAGAGACATTACCTGTGCAGGAAGCATGGCTCCAGCGTCTCCACATCTGTGAAGAGAGAGACTTTGTTAGCATGCTGCAGCTAGCAACCACGTGACCGCTCTATAAAACGTGTTCACGTCCGCACGTAAAACAGCAGGAATAAAGGCGGCTGAAAATCATGCGATGGCGTCTCAAATCAGAATAATAAAGTGCAATCACTGCCATTCAGGACAGGTCTGTGAAAAGTTTCATCATCTAGAGACGCCGCCTGCCTTCGCGCCAAATGAGCAGTGGCCACTTCCGAGGCCGTAAAAAGCAAACCTGCTCTATTTCTACGGCTCAATACTGAGCGCAGTAACAGGATAATATGCTGATATTGTCGGTAGCAGAAGCCTGGAGTCGCCATTTGTCAGTTCTGCTGTTGGATGGCTGCAGATTGCGCTAAATCCTGCTCGGTGCTCGACCGACTGGATACAGAGAAACTTCGAGCAACCCCCCCGGCAGCTTTAAAACAAGCTCAAAATATTAATTGAATTGAGCTACACCGCGGTATTCCCTGTCTTTCCTTAAACAAATGCCCAATTAGAAGGAAAAGTCGGCTGTCGAACTAAAGCAACAACAACTTACCTCAGCCAGAGCACGGGAGGAAGTGGAAGAAGCGGACGGCGCGGCTGGTTTTTATATCCGGCCTGCTGGACTCCGCCTACCGGATTAACGTCACCGGGTCTGTGACGTTATCGTTAGCTGTATGCAACAGTGAATTAATTAAAATGGAAAGAGACTTTTGAAAGCGAGCTAAACTCTATCTTTTTGGAGCCGGGGTATTATTGTGACCATACAGGGGAGAAGGCGTACAAGAGTTACAATATTTTAATACGTCATTTCCGCTCGGTTTAAGCGCCTTTTCTTGCTCCACCAGATGGCAGCAAAGACACAGAAACACGCTGCAGACTCTGCATGGACAGCTCTCCTCAAAATACACACACCTTCTACACACACACATAAACAAAAAGTCTTTTTTGTCATCTTTTTTTTTTTTTGCACACAAAAATGAATGTGTCAGGCTTTAAATCTGGAAGAGCCAAGCTCAAAGATGCAGGTCTCATAGTAAAATTGTGCTGTACACTGTAGGCTGCTGTTGATATTAAATTAAGTTGCACCTCATCTATGTTTTCAAGGTTGAAATGAAAATTAAATGAAACGCTCACCTATTCTAATGTAAGGTAGATCAACCTGCCTCTAGTTGCCACAACTTCCAAAAAAAGAAAAAAGAATTGTCCAGCTAAAACACAATAAACATTTAAACAGTAGAACATGTTGCTATCAGTGATATGAGTTGGGAATAAGCCAACTGAAATATGACAGTAAAAGCCATTTTTCAGCATCTTAGACTGATCCATTTGACCCAGAATGAATTAGTTTCTGCTCCTCAACATTGTTTTCCATTCATGTAAATACCGTCCATTCCAGCAGTGGGTGTGATCAGACTCAGGCCAAGACTACTAGCAAACTAAACATTTAATGATTAAATGCAGAAAATTAAAGACCATCCAGTTATTGATCTAGAACACACAGTGCTTCATGCTTCAGAGGATGAAGTGCTGCCACAACACCAACGTGTTCCTGACACTTCCTGGGAGCCACCAGCTCGTGTGTCAGGGTGAAATAGCTGGATAATGACTGCAAATGATGAATGAATCCAACTTGAAACAGCAGGTTCTCTGAAGGTGTAATGTCACTAACAGAGCGAACACAAGCAGCACCTTTTGAAGTGCATCTGACGTCAAGGACAGAAATGACAATGAAATAGGTGAGTTAAAAAAACAAAAACAAAAAAACTTTACGCTACAAAATGTACACTGCAACAATCATGGTGGTGAAAGCTACGATCAGAGTGCTCAGTGCAAAAACATTACTTGGTTGAAATTTGCCTTCTGTTTCCTTCAAGGTTGCATCATTTTGCAGCTTGGGACCACTTCCTGCATCATCCCCAGGAAGTCCCACTCATTCCCCTCTGCACCTCTGTGGAGCAGGTTTGATTTCCTTCATTATAAGTAAAGACGTTCGCCCATCAACTCGAATTTCATTCTGTGGGGAACGACAGATGATTGTGTATTGTCTTGGCTGACAGATGGGCTCGTACAGGTGGTTTGAATGGGAACTTCTACGGAGCATTCCAAATGCAGCAGGGGCACCGGAAGTGGTCCAAAAGGCCACAAGGTGACGGCCTTAAAGGGGGCAGCTGCTTTGTACCGCAGACTCAACAAACAGACTCAAGAACAGTTTCTTCGCCAGAGCAATCACCACCCTGAACTCACACACACACCCACTCTAACTGTGCAATACCCACATCTCTGTGCAATATTATATTATTCATACTGAACAATATCTGTCACTCCTATACTGTGTAATATCCAATATTTATTCACCAAGTGCAATACTCACCATCTTTATTATTATATGTGTACACTTATTTTATTTTTTACAACATATATATTTTTATACATTCTCTTATTTTCTGTAGTTTTTATACATTTTATTTTCTGTATATTTTTAGAAGTTTTAGAAGAATTTATATTTTATATTTTAGAAAGTTTGACTTTCTATTGCATGGCACTGAACAGGAGTGGCCCTACAATCTCATTGTACATCCTGTATAATGATGAAAGAGGCATTCTATTCTATTCTATTCTATGCTGGGCACCAGAAACATCCTGCCTGTGGTCAGAATCAGGATGAGTGTCACACATTACTGTTGGGCAACTTACAGTATAGCTGCATTTTTTTAAAGTGCCAGTTAAATCCTTGTTAAATCCAGATCTGTGTTTCCGCATCCTTGTGTGTCACAGCAAAAATTACCAAGGTAACAAGCTCACTAAAATTAAAAGCTTTAATCTGTAATTTATGTTTTTTATTAACTGAGAAATGTGCTTCTTTATGAGACCCGTGGTTTTCAGAGCTCTCAGTAGGCTCCAAAACATATTAAGACATCTGCTCAGTCTGCTGTTCAGTGACTGTGAAGTGGATACGGGGTAATAAAAAACAGATAGTGGATGACAGAAAATGAAAGTATATTTATTGCATTTTTTTTGTCACGTCTCCAAAGGTCAATAATTAATCATTCTTAAATACAGTTGGTAGTCTTTAAAATCAGAACACACATTAAAACAAAACATGAGGCTGCATTCAAACAGTGAAAACTTGGCACATTTAATCATATTTAATATTAACAAAAAATAAGCATCATCTATCTATGGACAGACTGTTTCTCTATCTCAAATACACACCTCCCTGCCTTCTCCCTTCAGGTTTAATAACCTTCACTAGAATCGAAACTAGGGATCTCATGAGGAAGAAACCAACAATCTGTAATATATTCTGTGCACATGGGTGGGAAAGCTCCCCATCTTTTACACTTCCATTAAAGTGGTATAAACTGCAATGTCAATATTAAAAAGGTAGTGTCCATAATAATGTGGATCACTAATAAAGTTTAATTACTGAATTACTGCATAGGATTGCGTGTGTCCCACAGTCATAAATAGTTCATCTGATTAGGCCACGGATAATCCTACAGAAACAGGCATTACTCCATAACTAAAGTCTATCAGTCAGTTGCTACCTTTAAACCTTTCCATCCCTTTTGGTTACACATCAACACTCGAGCAGTTTCATAGTGCGAAACCAAAGGAGGCAAAGATCATTTGCAATGCAAGCTCTTAGTAGTGGATTGGATGTTGGGAGCTAAAATGCTCTTACACCCTTAGGGTAAAATCTGAAATTAGAAGGGGACCAGCAGCTGCTGAACTCAGTCGCATAAAGACCAGGTGTTTCCATTCAGGCCAGTCTCATAGACTTCACTGTAAAACCAGCAGCTCATCAAGCTAAAGTTAATCCCTTCAGTTAATGTGCACCGTGATGTGAGGCAGTAAAGGTTCAGCTGAGTAATTAGGACTCTTTGAAATGATTTAATATTTCTGAGGTATGCCTCAAACACACCACGTGAACTGTTGAATACTTTGCAGCAGTCGCAGTAAAAAAAACTGCGTAACCCTGATTTCATGAAATGTTAAGAAGCATTTGGCTTTATAGTCCATGTCTCTCTCAGGTCCTACCGAAACTCGGCTAACACTGAATTATGCTGGTGCTTCTTCTTCGACAAAGGTGAAGATGGCGATGGCGAGGAGTTCACCGGCGCAAGTGTGACGCTGTAGAGGTTGGCGATGAAGGCCTCCCAGCCGCGACGCAGCGCGCGGTCCAAAGCCTGATGGGAACATGGGGATGACAGTTAGCACCCCACAAACACCAATGAGCCACAAGAATAAAGCCACTGACAGGTGAAGTGAATAACATCAATCATGCACTCCCCAACGGCAGCTGTCTCCCCTAGCAGGACAGTGTACCACAGCAATAACTGCTCAGGAACACCTCAAAGAGCCCCAGCTGCTCAAGTGCCCTCCAAACCCTCTAGATCCCATTCTGATTGATCATATGTGGAACGCATTAGGACAAACTCCAACCACGATGGAAGCCCCACCTGCTAGGACCCAAAGGATCACACCATGGGTGACCCCCCTAGCGGTCCTGCATCAGTGCCTGATGATCCGGAAATGCCAGCAAAATCATGAGGCTGTTGTGTGACGGAGCATGGAGTGCTCTTGTAGTTAGAGTTTGGTTGGTGTTGAATTCAAAATGAGGAAGTGCTGCATTACCTAGCTAAATCAGCAGCAAACATTTGGAAGCAGCTATTTGCTTAATGCAAATGTATCACTGGAAGCTTCGCTTTTAATTTTCATATATTTTGAATGGTAACTTTCCTCGAAGATGGTATTCCACATTTTCATGCTTTTGGGATCATTTCTTGTACACTGAATAAAAAGCTTTTCTCTGGAATTCACTGGAAACAACATTTCTGTGTTCAGCGTACAACTTAATTATTGTCTCTGTAGGTGGCTGCATCCAGGGAAATTCCGAGAGATAAAGTAGCTGACCTTTTTGTAAAAGGGCTGCTGAGCTGCGTTATTGTCTAAAAGTCCACCTGGAAAATAATGAGTTCACTGGAAACAGGTTGGGAAGCGGAGCTATTGCAACTTATGACTAAATATTTAACTAGCACGACACACTGAGCAGAGACCAACCAAACATGTGCAGAGCAGAGCTGATTAACAGCACTGGAATGTTTTTTAATGGTGTGAGTTTAGCAGGCAGGTCAGCGCCGCTTTTCTTCGTTCCACTGATCAAAGGATATGACATGATATAGGAGGCAGAGGAATGTCACCTCTGTGTGTGTGTGTGTGTGTGTGTGTGTGTGTTTCAGCAAGAGCAGAAAATCTGTACAACAATCTGCTTAATTTTTTCACATCATTAAACATGACGTAAAGGAAAAAAGTCCACCAGAGGTTACTTTATGTGACACGCACCAGTGGCTGCTGGACCTTGGCTGTGTATTATTAAGGTGATATGATAGTTTCCATGGTGGTTAATAACCCAAAGTGCATTACGTGGAGGATGTCGAGGGAGAACTTTACCCCTCTGTTCCACGTATGCTGGGTGTGCAGTTATATAACCTGCAGTGGCTTAAAGTTTAACCAGGTGGAGTGCAGCTAAATCTGGAGCTGTTTAAATGTGACAAACGTAAAGAGGAAGTTGATACAAATCACCTATTTTCTCTCACCTTGCGGTAATTTTTCCTCTTCACCATCTTCATTCCATCCTCTTGCTCCTTTGTCATCCTCCTCTCCTCCTCTTCATCTTCTCTTCCTCTCTTCTTGTCTCTGATCAGGACTTGATCATCTGCATCCTCCCGAGCTGGGAAGTGAACAAGCACGGGCTCCTTCTCCCTGCCCGCCTTCTCATTTTCTTCCTCCATCCTTTTCAGTTTCTCTATTTCTATTTGGATCTTCACCCCGGTGTCCTCGGGAATATCAGCCGGACCCTCCGTGCCCAGACTGGGCCTCTCTTCTCTGGCTACATCCTCCTCTGCTCTCCCCTCTTTCTGCTTCCTCCTGGAGCTTCTCCTCCACCTGCTGCTGCGGCGGCTGGGTTTCCTGCGCAGAAGACTCTCGTCGTCATCTTCCATCAAGCCTTCGGTGAAGTCAGACACTTCAGCTTCTTCCTTCTCATCAGAACCGTGCAGCACAGTGATGGACGGGCTACTCGTGATTCCCCCTTCTCTGCTGCAATCGTCTATGCCAACCTCCTCCACTTCTGTGGCGGTCTCAGGCTCGTCGAGGCGACCGTAGAAGCCGCTTGCTTTGTCCAGAAACTTTGGGGCCCGGATGGAGCTTCGGACAGAGGTCATCCTGGAGTTCCTGCCAATGGTCATTTTCTTTTGCAGTTTCTTCGCTCTCTAACTTCTTAAAGTTTCTGTCACTTCTTTTGGCCTCTGGTGCACTTTCTCACACACTCTTTCCTCTCCTTTTTTGTTCCTTTTGAGAGAGGACAGATTAGAGTTTAATGCCATTACATAACCCTGCCCTCTTTCTAACGCACAGTCCTAATCATTTCATGGAGGCACTCAAAATTTCAGGAACGTTGATAGGAGATAAAAGCTGAAGGAAAATGCATAAAAAGACCACAGACAGAAGATAATTTCTTTGCAGCTTAATTTTAGTGTGTGTGCGTTTTATTTGCTGCACAGGCATCACAAGTTGTTTGAATGTCTGTGACCGAGGCTGGAGGTCAGAGTCAATGTTATCGGGGTTGTGATGATAACAGAATGTCAAAAGTAGAGGCACAGTGTTCTTAGTACTGATGACAAACACACACAGAGGCAGACTGACACCAAGCTGGATGCTGAACAGCAGCCAAAGTCAATGACTGTCAGTGTCAGTGACCTAAATCACTGGTAATTGAAGTCTGTCTGTCTGTCCTCCATCTATTCTGACAACTGTTCATACAAACTGCTTCAAACTTGGCAGGTGTTTAAGCAACACAACTAAGCGCAAACCCCGACCAAAACCCTAAACCAACTCTACTGTAATTCTAACTCCAACCCTAAGAAATCAGCTGCTGTGAGGTCACTGATCGGTCTGCTGCCAGAAGTGAAAAACACTCAAAAGTTTGGACCCTGCAGTGAAAACCACAGGAGCACTTTTCACCCTCTGTGATCACCTCGTAATTCTAATTACTATGTAGACCTTTTCACCCCAAGTTACATAACAAGCAAGTCCACACGAATATTCCTCTGTTCGAATACGCTTCCTACTAATACGCAGGAAATGTAAACATGTATTGTATAATTTTCTGCCGCATAGTAGCTCAACTTTGTCTTTTTGAAAACAAATTTCGAAGACGTGTAAGTGGATTGAAAGCGGCTTGTTACAGGTGCCGCTATCAGAAGAGGAAGCCGCCTTCTGTGCTGTGATCAACCCTGCCTTAGAAATGATTAAGATTTGTCAAGTGCAGGAAACGCCTCATATGAGCTGCTAGATTGCAAAGTAAAGACTGAAACGTGTTATTTAATAGGAGGCACATAAAAAAAAGGAAGCAGTGAGCATAAGGAGAACAGCACATTTTATAGTTGTTTTTTTTAAAAAATAGTGTTAAAATTAAACGCCTAAGAGGGCAGGAAGCAGCCTAACACTGAGAGTTAAACAGAACGAAAAGAAATATCTGCCCAAACATATTTAACCTTAACGGATGCAACAGGTGAAGAAATCGCTCTGAGCCTTACCAGATCTCCTGCTCTTGTATCTTTTCCCTCTCGGTGCGCGAGTCTGAGTGAATGACTGGGAACTGGGAGTTCAGCTTACTGCCCTCATACACGTCACACACCAACCCTGCCCAAACCTGCAGAGTCTTCGTCACCAGAGCAAACACACACACACACACACACATGCTGTAAAACACTCTCACTATCAGAGGCTCTTTTCTCCACCTACAAACACATGCCTTCTGGGTTACATCCTTGAATACTGACTTAGAGATAAAGCCATGTATTAAAGAGGTCAAATATTAACTTACCAAAAAAATAAAAAATCTCAGCTCCAGCAGCAAACATCCTGCAGTGGCTGTCTAAACTTCAACTTTGACCTATTTCTGCTTTCCTTCCACATCATTCATAACACACGGGAATGATGGTAATTCATGGCAGCATTCAAAGCAAGGAAACATCGACGTGCGTATTTAATTAAAGTTTGGCCCTGTGAGAGGTTTTACCACCTGCAACTCAGTGAGGTACATGTTTGATTGGTCATATAGCAGAGGTTTCCAGATGCACGCTTACTGTACTGTAATTCTGATCCTGATAGGATTCAAATGCAGAAGAAAAACGGACCACCCTGATTCCTGTGTTCCTCTTGCGTTCCTTTGCTTTCAGTGTCTGTGTCTGATCCACGACTCTAACCGTTCCTCATTTTTATTCTACACACTGAGGTGGCCACTCTTTTGCAGGTTGTAGTTCCAAACTTTGGAACAGACTTCATCATTCTGAGTGGGAAACAAGGTGAATTTCTGATTTGGCTCATACTTTTTGTTTTAGACACATTTTCATAGGTTAGAATTTTATTTAAAGAAAGAAAAAAAAACGTTAATTCTTTACTTTATTCTGGCTATGAGCTCATTTATTACTCTTTTATCTTTGTATGCACGGGCACAGGTTTCAGTTGAGCATTACGACAGGTTAAGCGGGGAGTCTGAGGGTCTTTGCCCTTTTGTCATTAGATTAATAACACACACACACAAAAATAAGAAAATAAGAACAACCCCAGGTTTCTTTTCAGCACTGTAGCCAGGCTGACAAAGAGTCAGAGCTCTGTAGAGCCGAGTATTCCTTTCACTTTAACTAGTTATAAC
This sequence comes from Pterophyllum scalare, assembly GCA_024447675.2. Classification (NCBI taxonomy): domain Eukaryota; kingdom Metazoa; phylum Chordata; class Actinopteri; order Cichliformes; family Cichlidae; genus Pterophyllum; species Pterophyllum scalare. Next base: position 714 of record JAMQGT020006177.1, on the reverse strand, counting down.
TTCATGGATTTCTTTACAAATAAAATTTTGGACATTAGAGGAAAAATTATTCAAAACAATCTCCAAGATTTATCTTCATGTTCGGCTGCTTTCAGCACTGCTGGTATTTGTTTAGACTCTTTTGTTCCAGTTGATCTTTTGGAGTTAACTTCAATAGTTACAAACCAGCAACATGTTTATTAGATCCCATTCCTACTAGACTGTTCAAAGAAGTCTTTCCAATTATTGATGCCTCAATCTTAAATATGATCAATCTGTCTTTATTAGTTTGCTATGTACCACAGGCCTTCAAGGTGGCTGTAATTAAACCGCTACTTAAAAAGCCGTCACTTGACCCAGCTGTCTTAGCTAATTATAGGCCAATCTCCAACCTTCCTTTTCTCTCCAAAATCCTTGAAAGAGTAGTTGTAAAACAGCTAACTGATTATCTGCAGAGGAACGGTTTATTTGAAGAGTTTCAGTCAGGTTTCAGAATTCATCACAGTACAGAAACAGCATTAGTGAAGGTTACAAATGATCTTCTTACAGCCTCTGACAGTGGACTCATCTCTGTGCTTGTCCTGTTGGACCTCAGTGCAGCTTTTGATACTGTTGACCATAACATTTTATTACAGAGATTAGAGCATGCCATGGATGACCTCTAATTTTTCTGCTTCTAAATTCAGATAAAACTGAAGTTCTTGTACTCGGCCCCACAAATCTTAGATGCATGGT
>JAMQGT020006175.1:0-11458 GCA_024447675.2 Pterophyllum scalare | reverse complement strand
ATGTCCTCTTTACTTCGTTCAGTTACGTATTGCTATTGCCAAATTCATCTTTTCCATTTGACTAATTATTTTAGTATTAAAAGTTTTCAAAATTTAAAAACCCCTCAAAAGTATTTTTTAATCACAAACCTGTAGTCCATACTTGGCATCAATGACAGTGACGATGCCTAGGATGACAAAAAACGAAAAAAACAAAAACACCAACATATTGAGGATTAGTGAGGCGACACCACCACTTGTGCTCGCTCCTCTTTGTACAGCAGTTACCTTTTGGTGTTTGGTTTTTGTCAATCTGAGCTACTTTTTGTGAATTATTTAGAGAACACTTTTGGTCTTGTAGCTTGTAACAACAGAGTAGACAGCTCAGTATTTAGCGTGAGAAGCAGGGTACCAGGCTTCTCAAGGTTTAAAGTTGACACAATTTGGCCAAGTCAGATACACTACATGGACAAAAGTAGAGGTCCACCTACACATTATACTTAGAAGAGCCGCTCAGCTATGAAAACCCATGACACGAAGCTCCCGGCACACACTTTTTGTGCTGATGGTAATCTCAGAGGAAGTTTGGAGCTCTGCAGTTATTGAATCAGCAGCGTGTTGGAGACTTTTATGCACTTTGCACCTCGGTGTTCGGTGACCCCGCTCTGCAACTTTACATGGCCTGCCACTTGGTGGCTGAGTTGCTGTGGTTCGTAAACACTTCCACTTTGCACTTTGTATGTGTGTGTGTGTGTGTGTCTGTGTCTCCTAGGCTCCATTTGTGACAGAGTGGCACATAGCAGAGACACATGGAGCAGTACAGAACAGAGAAAACAACTTGTGACAAGACTTTGTTTTTCTTAAACTATTTCTTTTGGGGGCATCAGCTAAAGGCAAACAAATTCAAATGGAAGAATTTATAATATACACACACAACCAGAGGAGTATGAAACAAAACAAAAACATCTGAAATGTGATTTCACTCCTTACTAACGATGCCGTAATATCGCTTCATCTCTACAAAGCAAATAGTTCTTTGAAAGGGTTTATAGATTCTATAAACGAGGGTAAGTAATAGTGTAGCTGCAAAGTAAAAACAAAACAAAACAGACAAACAGAGAAAGCAGAAAGCCAAATGGATGTTACTGCCCAAGCTACAAAAACTTACATCATTACAAATCTCTTACCATCCAAATAGATGTCGCTGCCAAGCTCTGCGTCAACCCAGAAGATGGAGGCCACAGCTCCTGCCAGAGGAGTCAGTATGTTACATGCAACTGTCTGATAATGTAAACTAAACACAATGGGAACATTTGTCAGGAGGAGGACATTTTTAAATGTAATCGGAAATGTTTCATTAAAAAGATTAGAACATATCGTCACCCTCCTAAAATAACGGCCTGAGTAATTTTTTAACAAAAATTTTATTTTTGCTTAAATTGTCATATTTTTAATATTTGGTTCCGTTTTTTTGTGTTTTCTGAAAAACCTGAAATTTTTACTATTTTAGGAGGGTGACAATATATGAAATGAAGATTATGCATTGTTCGAACCAAGGGCTGCAACCACTGACTGAAATTGACTCATTCAATTGAAAATAATTTTGCTATTACAATTTCCAAATTCCAAGACATCTTGATAGTACTTCTTTTATCTGACTGCACAAAATCTAAAGATCTTCCTTCTTACAGATGACAAAACAACCAGCAAATATGTAGTATATATTTAAATACTGTACTTACAGTATTATTAAGTACTATTTTCACAAGCCTTGAATGCATTTTCTGCCTGTAGATCGAACAAAGCCAATATCTGAAGCTTTCAGTTGTTCGTGTCCTCCTCGGTACGTTTGACTTGCTTCTATTTTCCTGAGGACATGGTTATTACAAGACCCTCTGTTACCATGCCAGTCATAGCTTGTTCACATAATTCCCTTTGTCTAAGTGCCAAGCCAGAATAGAAGAAAGCATTGTAAATATTTGATGGATGTGTAATGAAAACACTGCTTTTGAGTGGCATGTTTCACATAACTCATCCAGCCTCTTCTTGAAAGAAATAAGAATCCCCATGGGAGTCTTTATGATTGACAGCACTGCCAGAGCCAATGACAGACCTGTCCTTATCCATAATAAGCCAATGACATGGCAGAGGTGCGAAGACAGCCCCACTCTGAGCGTGCTCAGTTGGTTCTGTCTTTTTAGACCTGAGTGTTGGCTGTTAGCTCCTGACACCTGCCACTTGGTGACACACCCCAAATGTTATAGCACTTGCGTTGTTACAGCCTAACACTGATTTTCTCGATTCAAACCTAGTATTCCTTTAACCTTAACTAGTAAATTCATAAATAAAATTTTAACTATTGGAAAAAAAATATTCATGATGACATATCTTTATGTTCAGCTATTTTCAGTACTACTGATATTTTAAACTTTTTCTCTCCAATTCTATCTGAGTTAATAGTTACTTCCTCCAAACCATCAACATGTCTATTAGACCCCATTCCTACAAGACTGCTCAAAGAAGTCCTACCTGTAATTAATGCTTCAATCTTAAATATGATCAATCTCTCTATTAAAGGGCAAGATACCAGAGGCCTTTAAGATGGCAGTATTTAAACCATTACTTAAAAAGCCATCACTCGACCCAGCTGTCTTAGCTAATTATAGGCCAATCTTCAAGCTTCCTTTTATCTCAAAAAATCCTGAAAGAGTAAAACAGTTAACTGATCATTTGTAGAGGAACGGTTTATTTGAAGAGTGTCAGTCAGGTTTCAGAATTCACCAGAGTACAGAAACAGCATTAGTGAAGGTTACAAATGATCTTCTTATGGCCTCTGACAGTGTACTTATCTCTGTGCTTGTCTTGCTAGACCTCAATGTAGTGTTTGATACTGCTGATCATAATATCTTATTACAGAGATCGGAGCATGCCATAGGTATTAAAGATACTGCGCTGCAGTGGTTTGAATCATCTATCTAAGAGACTCCAATTGTTCATATAAATGGGAAGTCTCTTCACACACTAAGGTTAATTATAGAGTTCCACAGGGTTCTGTGCTTGGACCAATTCTATACTGCTCAAAAACATAAAGGAACACTTTGAAAACACATCAGATCTCAATGGCAAGAAGAAAAAAAGAAGACAAAATCATGCTGAATATACACTGATACGGACTCAAAATGGTGCTCAGTAGTTTGTATGCCCCCCACATGCTTGTACGCATGTCTGATAACTTCGGGACATGCTCCTAATGAGATCATGGATGGTGTCCTGGGTTCTCCACCCAGATCTGGACTAGTGTATCAATGAGCTCCTGGACAGTCTGAAGTGTGGCGTTTGATGGACCGAAACATATTGTCCCAGAGGTTTTCTATTGGATTTAGGTCAGACAAGTGTGGGGGGCCAGTCAATGGTATCAATTCTTTCATCCTTAGGAACTGCCTGCATACTCTCACCACATTAAGCGGGTATTGTTGTGCACCGGAAGGAACCACAGGGCCAACTGCACCAGCGTAAATATATGAAGTTTATAGTTAAGGCTGGATCAGGTGATCCTGAACCCTCCCTTAGTTACAGTTCATTAGGCCTAAGCTCCTGGGTGCTTCCTGGGGGTTTCCTATGATGCGCTGCACATCACTTTTCACTCTCTATGTTTATACACCACTCCACATTTAATCATTAGTTGTTATTAATCTCTGGCTCTCTTCCACTGCATGTCTTTTGTCCTGTCTCCATCTCCTCACCCCCAATCCATAACGGCAGATGGCTGCCCCTGAGCCTGGTTCTGCCAGAGGTTTTCTTCCTTTTTCTTCCTGGTTTTTCTTCCCAATGTCACCAAGTGCTTGTTCAGAAGGTGTTGTCTGACTGTTGGGATTTCTCTGTATTATTACAGGGTCTTTAACTTATAATATAAAGCTTTCTTGAGGTGGATGTTGTGATTTAGCGATATATATAAATGAAAACTGAACTGAGTATTTGCTTGCTGAAGGTGAAGGTTACTGGTTCAATTTCAGCCAGAGACATAAATCCCCTTTGGTTTGCATTAAGAAGGGCATCTGGCATAAAACTCCACCAAATCAAACATGCGGCACTACCTGCTGTGGTAACCCGTTGAGACAAAGGAGCACCTGAAAGCAGCTGTTCTGTCTCTTTTTGAGTAAGCCGCATAAACTTAAATTATGGTGTAGGAAAGCAGAGAAATTGTTACCATAAGTGTACAAAAGCCTAAATAAAGAGTTAAAGTGCATTGCATGTTTACTACCTGACTACCAGATAGTTAGTGGTGCTGGTTAATTTATGAAAAAACACTAACATTCAGAATTTATCTCACTAAAACAGCCCACTTGGCCTGTCAAACCAGTATTGGAAGTGGACTGGCATTTACTTTAGCACTTCTCTAGTCTTACTGACCAAAGCCATATTTAACAATCCGTTCAACAAGTGCTTTATTCTGTGCACTTTATCTATTCTCAGAGAGTCAGAGGAAGCCCAAGCAGGCACAGGGAGACCAAACACTGCAGAGATAGGCCTGAGCTGACCAAGACATTTGAATCAACCACCATCAGCCTAAATATCTGCCCTTTGAAAGCTGATCAGTTTTTAGGTGGTCCTTATGTTACTTCTTGATTCTGGTTTGCACCGTTCTTTAACTGCAAGCAAGGATGACTTTAAAAACTTTTTCTCTCATAGGTGTGTTCAACTTCGTCTGACATTCAGGATATAAAACTCTGCAGCTGAAACACAGGGAATTCCAGCTTTATGCTGAAATCAAGACTATAAAATAACCAAGTGGAAGACAGAGACTGTGAAAAGGGAAGATGGGATTTCTTATTTCAAAATACACTGGCTAGCTAGCTGTCAAATGTCTGTGAATATTACCTGTGTGTGTGTGTGTGTGTGTGTGTGTGTGTGTGTGTGTTGGGCTGGAAAAACCAAGTCACCTCACTGCTTCCAGCCCACACACACCTCCTGCTCTGGATGGCATTACTTTGGCCTCCAGTAACACTGTGAGAAATCTTGGAGTCATTTTTGACCAGGATATGTCCTTCAATGCACATATTAAACAATATGTAGGACTGCTTTTTTACATTTGCGCAATATTTATAAAATTAGAAACATCCTTTCTCAGACTGATGCTGAAAAGTTAATCAGCACTTATTACTTCTAGGCTGGACTACTGTAATTCATTATTATCAGGCTGTCCTGAAAAACTCCCTGAAAAGCCTTCAGCTGATCCAAAATGCTGCAGCTAGAGTACTGACAGGGACTAGAAGAGAGAGCATATTTCTCCCATATTGGCTTCTCTTCATTGGCTCCCTGTTAAATCTAGAATAGAATTTGAAATCCTTCTCCTAACATACAAGGTCTTGAATAATCAGGCCCCATCTTATCTCAAAGACCTCATAGTACCGTATCACCCCAATAGAGCACTTCGTTCTCAGACTGCTGACTTACTTGTGGTTCCTAGGATACTTAAAAGTAGAATGGGAGGCAGAGCCTTCAGCTTTCAGGCCCCTCATCTGTGGAACCAGCTCCCAGCTTGGATTCGGGAGACAGACACCCTCTCTATTTTCAAGATTAGGCTTAAAACTTTCCTTTTTGATCAAGCTTATAGTTAAGGCTGGATCAGATGACCCTGAACCACCCCTTAGTTATGCTGCTATAGGCCTAGGCTGCTGAGGGGGGGGTGTCCCATAATGCACTGTTTCTTCTCATTCACCTTATTTACTTGTTTATACTTCGCTCTGTATTTAATCATTATTATTAATCTCTGGCTCTCTTCCACAGCATGTCTTTTGTCCTGTCTCTCTCTCCCCTCAGCCCCAACCGGTCGCAGCAGATGACTGCCCCTCCCTGAGCCTGGTTCTGCTGGAGGTTTCTTCCTGTTAAAAGGGAGTTTTTCCTTCCCACCGTCGCCAAGTGCTTGCTCATTGGGGGTCGTTTTGACTGTTGGGTTTTCTCTCTGTTATTGTAGGGTCTTTACCCACAATACAAATCGCCTTGAGGCGACTGTTTGTTGTGATTTGGTGCTATATAAATAGAATAGAATAGAATAGAATAGAATTGAATTGAATTGAATTGAATTGAATTGAATTGAATTGAATTGAATTGAATTGAACTGAATTGAACTGAATTGAACTGAATTGAATTGAATTGGTGGTACAGCTGGTGAGTGAGGTTTCACGGGAGGCAAATAATTGAATGTTTGCTGCCTGTGCCACATCTTAAAAACAACTATAATCAAACACAGATTTATATGGTTGCTCAACATATTCTAACTTTTTTTTTTTTTAAAAAAGCATGTTACCTGGATCAGCAAGTCCAGTGGTTTCTAACAAAATGTAGTCAAATTTTCCTTTCTTTTCCATCAGATTTTCAATGGCTTTGAGACCATTGTCCCTGGAAAAAAAAAAGAATGACCACCAATAACTACAGACAGCATACACGTAACATTCCAAATTATATCTTATCCAAGATAATATAGTACAAACCGTGCACAAGTATTCAAGTATTACAAGCAGCTCATCAAATCTTTGAAGACATCTTTTGATGTCTTCAGTATTCCTTTACATTGTACAAAACACTGAAACTCGTTAAAAAAAAAAAAATCATGAATAAACTGATAATCATTGCACCTGACAACAATAATAATTGTGCAGTTCTGTGATTCACTAATTATTACCACAGTAGTAGTATTGTATATTTGAAATAGAAACAAGTCAAAATGTATATTAATGACTTAATACTGCAATACCAAATGGGCTTTAGTTACTCTACATACTTGACAGAGCAGCAGAGGCAGCCATTTCTCAGTTCTAGCCACTCTTCGTATAGCTCTCCTGCCTGACTCACTGCAAGGGACTTCTCAAGGGCACTGCCTGCAGAAAGAAATGAGGAAAGGTGAGCAATCAACATCTAGAAATTTCTTCCAAATACACGCTACATTTACCCAAGATCTATAAATATGTCAAAAGGTCAAATAAATGAAGGTTTTCAGACCAATTTAACAAATACAAACAGAAATGTAAACAGGCTAAACTACCAACCCATCCACTGCTAGACTGAGCATAAATGCAGGCATCATCAAATGCAGTTTCTAACCTTAAAAACTCTGGATGTCAAAGTCTGATACTTTGCCACCCTCTCGTGGATATAAGGGGAAATAGCAACAACAATAATTCACCTGGCACCAAAAAAACGGCACAAAATTAATAAAATAACTACTGCTTTTGATTTCTTTGAGGGATATTAATACTTTACCTTCTCCAAATTCATTGAGTATGACAGCAATCCGCTTGTTGTGTTGCTCTGTTAGGATATAGTTCAGGAGTGTAGTCTTTCCAGCACCTATGAATGAACAAATACACAAAAATATAAAATAAGTTTGTTAATAAAACGTAAGTATGGGAATACTATTTCCATATTTATGACGTAAAACAGGCTGAGTAAACAATACCCTGCAGCTTTGTCTGAGATTATAACTCTGTTATAAGCTCATTAAAGCCGCTAGTAATACAGAGCTCACTCACCAAGGTAGCCTGTAATGATAGTGACCGGTATCTGTCCTGTAGGAGGACCAGGCTGGGTGTCAATGGGCACCAACTCTGGGCAGTCTTCATCCTCATCCAACATCATGCCAGAATCTATACCAGAAATAATGTTCATTTAGAGGTACACAAGGTTGATCTGACCTGACTAATAAGCACAAAAACATGTTCCTAAACATTTATCGCACAATAAAGAACAATAACAACTTAGCACATTTGGGGAGGGGGATGGATGGACATTAGTTAAATGATATGCTGAAGAAATCCACAAATGAAAACATAAACCAGGGCACATTTGTTTCAGTTGTGTCAAAACACATGATTGAACTGACCTATGAGATATTAAAAATGGAAGGACTTTGCATCATGTTATTCTATAATTGAGAGAAGTTTACAAGTCTACACAAAACAGCAAATGTAATGCTGTCCACAGTCTTAGCAGGTCAGTAAAAGTGCCATTCACTGAATTATAAAGTTGTGGTCCAAAGTTTGCATACAGTCATTATGGGCATGAATGGCAGGGTTCATTTAAATTAGTTGGTTCCCTGGCACAGATCCGGCTTTTAAGTGTAGTTCACAAATTTTCAATAGGGTTGGGGTCACAGCTTTGTGAAGACCAGCTGGTACAGTGTTCTTAGGTTTTAAAACCTCACCTTTACTCCTCCAAAAATACTTCGTCATTGTGGCCAAATAGCTCAATTTTAGTCTCGTCTCTAGCCTCAGTGGTTCCTGGGTTGTTCCTGAACATGCTAACTAATTTCATCTGAGGGTGATAGTTTGTGTCTTCTTCCAGACAATGGCAAAGTGGTGATGATCTTGGAATCTGCAGTTCCTTAGAAATGGCTCCAAGAGATATTCACAGCTTGTGCGAATCTACAATTCTCCTTTCTTAGATCTTCACTATGTTCCTTGGACTTTCCAATTGTTTTGAGTATTGGTCAACCCACTGAGTGCTGTCAAACAAATCCTGTTTACGCTGCCAAAGAGAAACTACCAGTTGTTCTCAATCATGATCAATGACAACAAGTTAATGGACCTTGGCCTTGTCAAATTAAAAGACATTGAAACACTTTCAGCACCACTTATTAAATGATTTAAGTGATTCTATGCATATATTTGATATTGATATTTTGACCCTGTGTGGATTAGGAAAAAATCCAAAATAAATCCAAACTCAATTCAAGTCATTAAAAATGTATGCAGTACAATCATTCCAACCTGGAAAACAGTTCAAAGAAATCATTAAAAGACCCAAATTACCAGTGCATACATGCCCATGATGACTGTATCTTTCCACTAAGAGCCAACTGAATCCCTTGTATAATGAAGTATGAAGTATAACAAACAGGAAATGTTTTCTCTCTTACCTGCTCAATCACCACGACAGCAGATATAACTACACTTCCTTTAATTTGCTGTGAATAAACCAAAAGGCTGTTCTTCATGAAACTGCAAACATTTGAAGTTTACTCAAAAAGGCTCTCGTTTCCACTGCTGTTGCTTTGACAGCGTGTCACACCGTCTACACTCCGCTCAAATCCTTATGCAGCGACAACGGTTCCGCTTTCGCTAACAGCGGTCGACTCGAGACGGAGAGTGTTCATAAAGGGGAAAACTACAACGAAGAATTACAAATATTCTCTTTTTCCCCATTAAAATAAATACGCTAACATTTTTATTTTTTTCTGCTCTAGAAACTATTTATTTGAACGGTTAACATTAACCACAAGATGGCAACAGAAACCAGTTTATGACAGCACGCTTACGGCATGGGGAGGTGTTTAAGAAGGAAATATCAAACGTAACATAGTTGTTGCAGCGGTATTAATACAGTTACAGATAAACGAGAGAAAACTGGGTAATTAACAGATATTACAACTGAAGATTACAACTGAAGCTTTGCAACCACAACACAAGTATTCCAAGTAGCTCAGACCATTAAGCCATCAAACATTACTGGTATGATAATTGTTAATGGGAAACAATTTTGTGTTAAGCCCAGCACAGCTACTTACAAAGCAACTGTATGAATAGTGTTGTAGAATAATAGATTCTTACAATTATTTCCAGTCCAGCCTGTTTTTAAAACCAAACCACGGGGGGTGGGGGGGACAGGCCTCTCAAAGGCTTTTAAACAATTTTAAAACATCTGGTTTAATAGATTTCATGCCTGGACTTGAATATAAATATTAAGACAAATGTTAAGGCAAATAAAAAGTGCATGCAAACAATATCTGTACTTAAATATTTCCTTTATCTTAACTTATTTTGGTCTTTTATTATTAGTGCTGAACTGGCCTTGGGAATCCAGTATTTTTGGCAAAGCTTTGAAACCATTTGATCTCTGCTGGCATGGCCTACTGAAGCGTGGATGTGATGAAGGAGCAGTTTAGTTAGATGGCTATCTTTGTGAAGAATGACTGGATGTTTAAGTTCCTCTTACTTAGCCTTCTATCTACCTGTGATACTCCACAACAAAGGTAAGGGTCTAGTTTATACAGTTTGCTGGTCTTTTTTATGGATTTCTTTCTTGTTTGCAAGACAGAGATTTCCTCTGGGAAACGTTACTGATGGAGCTTCTTCAGCCCGCACCATATCTTCTGCAGAGAGGTGTTGGTAAGTCTCTACCTTGGTCTTTACACAAGACTGCTGGCAATGCTGTGCAGTAACCTTCTTATCCTTAATCCTATCCTTGAGCAGATCTTTGAATTGCAGAAGTCTTGCTGTGGCTCTTTTGAGGTGGTTCCATGAGGAAAAGTGTTCTGTGAATTTTGTAACTGGATTACTTCCTTGTGTTGCTGTTATGCCAATGTTATCCAACAGTCCTTTTGACTTCTGGGTCATTTTCAGAAGGCACAATCAAAATGGCCAGGTTGCTTCAGAAAGGTAGGTCCATGTAGCCACCTTTCTGATTTCAAGAACATTTCTGCTTGAACCCCAATGCAGGATGCAAGAAGCAGACCTTGACTCAAAACAGCTTTAATGCTGGAATCATCTCATAGAATACAAAACTCAAAACCCTAAACTCAACCAAGGCTGTAAAAAGACAAAATAGCAAGCTTGGGAGAAACCAGGTAAACCACTATAGGGGAACACACAGCTAAGAGGGAAACACAGACAACAACGCAACAAAGAACTAAACCACACTGAGACCTTAAATACACACACTAGATCACACTCTCTTGAAAGTCCATGTCATACTGTTTAACTAACAGTTCCTCCAACTTTACCACAGAGGTTCTGTGCGCAGAGATGCATGGTCGGCCATGTTTGTGAGTAAGCAAGTCTCCGCTCAATGGACCACTGATGACCCATCCTAAATGAGTCATAACAGCATAAGGCCCGTCTCCTTGGCTGTGGATTATCCTTTACAATTCCAGTGCCTTTGTGGCATTGGCACCAATAAGCAGACCAATGTCTGCTTTAATAGTGGGAAGTCCAGTGTCTTTCAGTTAAGGCCACTTCTGTATATCTTTGTTTGTAACAATATTTCTGTGATTAACAGGGATGTTGAACTCTGTGAAAACTTCAGGTAAGTGTAGGGATTTGATCCATCAATGTCCTATGGTTTTAAGCAGAATTTCTGCTTTCAATATGAAAATCCTCCAATAGTTGTTGGTTTTTTGCTTCAGTCCAAGTCTCATCTGTGTGTTTAGTCCTCCGTGCCTCTTGTGTTAAATCAGTCTCTTCTCGATATTTATCTTCTGTCTGTGTCAAGTTTGTAAGTCTTAGTCCTGGTCTCAGTGTTAGGTACTTCCTGCCTTCATTTTGATAGTCTCTTGTGTTTTATATTTAGTTTTACTTCTCTTGTCTTGTCCTTGGTGGTTAGTTTCAGCTGTGCTCCCTGGTGTGTCTTATCTCCCTGATTGCCTCATGTGTACATATTGTCTGAGTCTTCCTTTGTTTTTTGTCCTTGTCTTTTGCTCCTCAGC